>JAPPVO010000032.1:129803384-130109120 GCA_030407325.1 Camellia japonica
TCAGGACTAATTCTGAGAGCCCTGAAAGGATATCTATCATTGTTGTTGGAAATAGAGTGGTTATTGTACCCCTGAGCCTGATAAGGTCCACTTGGAGTTATATTTTGATAATTTAAAATATTTATTTCTTTAGAATTTGTCGATTAAAATATACTTTAAAAAAATCAAATTAATTGAATATCAGTAATCTTTTTCATCAAATCACGTTTGTATAAAAAAATTATAAATAGAATTTTAACTATAATACTAAATACAAATATTATTTGATGAAAGAGTTACTGATACCTAATAAATTTAATTTTTTCTAAATGTGATCTACTTAATAAACCTTAAAAAATAAACAATTTAAACTATCAAAGTACAATATGAATGAACCCTCTTGTGCTGGAGCACACCAGCACCTGATCTAATGATTGATAATTTCAATAAAAATTTAGCGATGATAGCTTGTTGTTATTATGGGCCAAATGCAGAAGAAAACGGTGCCATGGTAAGAACAGCTAGGAAGTAGGTTCACATGAAAGGGATGGAACTCAACTTGAAATTAGGCGAAATTATTATTATTATTTTTAAATCTCAAGTTTAACCTTTATAATAAAATAATTCTGAAATTTTATAAATTATAATTTTTTTTGTTTTATTTTAATTTAAATTATTTTTCTATTTTTTTAAATAAAACTAACAAAAGAAATTATATTTTAGTCATTAAACTCAACAAAAAGGGTATTTTAGAATTTTTTATGTACATCTATGTTAAGTTTAGTGGCTAAAATATAATTTTTTTTGCATGTTTTACTTAACAAAAATAGATAAATTATTTATATTGAAAATAAATTTAAAAAATAGATTTAAATTGACAAAATTAAAACTTCAGGATTTACTTTGTTACAAGGGTCAGACTATGAGTGTTTTTTGTAATTTTGCTAAAAAGTTATTAGATAGTGTTGCTTTTTGGCTTTCGAATGTTAGTATTATAATTTTAAGCGTGCCATCAATGATCAATCAGTCTTTACAGAAGATTAATTGCCAACCAATTATCAAACGATTGTATTTTAATTCTTTCAGTCTCAATGAAGAGGACTTTTACTGGTAGCTTGTTTAAAAAAATTTAGTAAACAACAATTAAGTGAAGAATAATTGCAGCATTTCATTAAGTAAAAAGTGAAAAACTTACAATAATCTGACCCAGTCTCGTAGAGGTTTATAGCAACAAACTATTTGAAACTACTTCTATGAATGAAGTGCAATACAGGAATTTGAAGTATAGAAATGTAAAGATCTGTAAAAACTGGAAGGAAAATAAAGTAGATATAGTTTTTTTATCTGAGTCTGAATCTCTACTCTGGAGCCTTCTCTGTTATTTATATTGTCACATAGTAACCGTCAAAGTGGGCTTCCAACCGTCGAACATTCCTTCCATGATTGATGAACATGCCGCATCATAGTCAATGCCACTACGCCACCTTTTACAGTTAGGTTTCGCTCCTGATTTTGAATTTAAATGTATAAGTAACCGTTAAGCCACGTCATCTTATATCTCTTCGCTGATCCAGTGCCATGAAGATCCACAATAACCAATACTAACTACCACGTGTATGATTGCGATTGGAGATTTGAATTAACTTCTCGTATTGCCCTTATCTTGCCACGTGTTAAACTGCGATTGGCCTGTACAAAATATATAGCCAACATTACCCCCTGCACTAATATACCCAATACTTTGTGATATTAATGGATCAAGGCATTTTATCCACGTCTTAGGACGTGCATGGGCTTTGCATCTTTTCAGAAATGCAACCGTCATTCATTAATGAAGCATTTGCATCACATTAAATTCTCTTCTATTCCTTAAATATTTCCCACTATCTGAGTATTCGAAAAGACTGATACAGCTCTCATGGCCAAGCAAACCTTTTCTTACATCGATCAAGCATATGAAGAGTTGTTTGATAATACTGTTCGTCATCGAAAGAACCTTCATGTATTGATTGGCCACACTTATCCGCCTCCATTTACATAAGTCATGGAAGCTTTTGCAAATCATCGACCTTTGAACCAAGAACCTATTGCTTACAATTCTTTGGACCAAAAATTTGCAACCATGGATATTAGAAGCTCTTCTTCTGCAGCAAAGCCTTCCATATGGGATGAGGCTGCTGCTTCTTCTTCTTCTAAGACTTCTAGCTAGGGGACTTGGCCTACCCCTACTCAACCTTAGATGAGGGAACGCATTCATCATCGATTTCCTGAATTCGATGACCCTCTTGTGGTCCCCCCTTCCAGACATAGTTCCATAGTATACCTATATATTCCTTTTGACTGTTTACGTAGTCTTGAGGACAATTTGCTTTCAGCATGGTATACTTCTAGTTTGCTATCCCGAATGGTGCAAAGTGCCCCACGTCCTGATGAAGCTTTAGGGATCAGTCCTGTACTTTTAGCCAAAAAAGCAAAACTTTGTTCCTCCGATTGGCTGGAGTGTATGACCAGACCTGAGCTCCCAGCTTCGTTTAGGGAAATTCCAATTGCTCCTCCTCTACCTTCAAATCCAAATTGGATTGACGAATTGAGGCTCACTCTATCTGAAAGCCAATACTTCACTCCTTACCAGGCTCTAGTGCCTCCAATCGCTTATCAGCAATATAGGGCTCAGACCCTGCTTGCTGCTTTCTCTCACTTATCCTTTGAAGTCCTTCGAAGTGACATTCTCCACAAAAACTTTCTATAGGCTTGTGACATTATGTCTCGAAGTCATCTTCTCAACCCTGTGGCTCAAATAGAGCTTTATACCTTTTTGGACCAATTTCCCCTTCTGCTCAACTGGCATCTCAATGCTTCTATTACCAGTGAAGTTCTAGATGAAGCCTTCTCCACTCGAATTCAGGTTCAGTATGAGGCAGAGAACCTCCTTGATGAGTATGAGATCTTCAGGAACCAGGATTCCGAGCATGTGGAGGATGCTACTATGGATGAAGTGTATGGAGAAGAGGAGATGGATGCAATAGAGAAAGCTCTAAAACAAACAGAATTTGAAATGAAGGCCCAACAACTCTTTTTCCAATTAAGGGCTCACCATTTAGATAAACCAAACTTAGACAGGATAGAGGATAGAGTAGGAAAAGAGTATTCATTTATTGAATTTTGTTGGATTAAGTTCCATGATCTTGTAACTTTGTCAATTCCATATTTTTATGAAATTGAGAATGTAATCAAATGATTCCCAGTGTAAATATTACCTATCAATAAAACCGGGCTTTCTAAATTCCATTTCTCTGGCTTTATATTCCAATTGTAAGTTTGACTGTATGGTTGATGTGCTTTAAGTCCTTATTATGTTCAAAGAAAACTTCGAATCAACCAATTTTGTCCTGAAGCCTGACTCAAATACTTCCAAAGTGTGGAATTTTCTCTTAAGAAAGACAATCTTTGCTTTACATTCCAATTCTATGGCTAACATAACTTGTTCTTGTTTAGCTAACACCTTCGAATTAACCAACTTTGATTCAAAACACAGCCTGCGTGCTTTATAGTGTGGAATGTTTTCTTAGAAGTTCGAGTTACTTATCCAAATATTGGTTTTGTAATGTTTGCCTACTTCAAAGTCTAACATAACAGGCATGAACCATATTTAGATTACCGAATATGTTAAAGACTCCTTCGAAGGGTGTCATGATTCATATAAAGCCTAAAAGCATGCCTTTGAGTCCTTCAACCACACTAATCCCAGTTACTCTTGAATTTGGGATGTAACACTTGTTTCAAAGTTAATTACTTGCTTCAAATGTTTAACTATCAAGCTTCGAAGCTAGCTTCTTACTTTAAAGACGACTTCAAAGCCAACCACATGCTTCCAAAGCCGAGCTGAGTATTCAACTCATGTTTCCCTCCAAAAGCTCTTTCTTGAACAGAGACTCTTTCTTTTGGGACACTTCCATATTTTATACTAAGGGTTTTGGTTCCACGTGGATTCAAAACATATCATAATCCTTTCGGATCCACCTGACCCACTCAACTTGTTCGGGTAACTTTTAGACAAAAGGTTTAAAACCCTTCTTCTTCGCATCTACTTATTCACTCTGCTTACATTCATTCCTGTCGATTCTCAAACCCTTAATATTCTCACACTCCTATTTCTTACTGTTCCTTACTAATGGAGTCTTCTTCCTTGAAAGTACCGGCTGTTGAACATGTAATCCCGACAATAGCTTCGAAGAGATGCATTAAGGAAGAAGTTGCTAAATTTAAAGCTAGTGGCCCAAGTACCATAGATAGACGCCTCTTTATTTCTCGCCACAGCGAAAAACAAGAATACGTCTTAGGTCCTATTTTTCAAGAGGTTCCTGCTCAACTTCCCGCTTTGTACCCTCATTTGGAGGATCATTTTCTTCTCTATGAAGGGGGGCTTGACTAGGGAAATTAGAGGATGAATCAACCTCACCATTGCTGGCCAACATTGAGGGTTGAGTGGAAGGAATGGTATGACAGGGTAGTGCTTGCCAAAGAATTGGACTTACAAGAGCTCTGTATTCTCGATGCCCTTCGTCTTTCCAGGTTTATCATTTCTGAAGATACTTTTTTAATTCCTGCCGCTCTTTGTTTTTGGAATATGGCCTTTAAATTTTTCCAATTTCGGTGTGGTATGATGGCTCCCACCGTTCTTGATATTTGCCATCTCTTAGGGCTCTCACCACTTGGTACTCCCTTTACACCTAGCTATCCAGACCTTTTAGTTGATTTTTCTCTTCCACCTTTGAATTCTTCCTTCAGTGACTTCGTAAAAGCTGAGAATAAGAAGGAGGGCCTTGTGAGTGACCGAGAGCTTTTCTCCTTCATTTTATATTGGTTGTGTAAATTTCTGTTTTGTACATCATCTCAACGAATCATGCCTGAGTTTGCCCCACTCGCCAAGACTCTTGTTTTGAAGAAACGGATAACCTTGGGCCCTTATATTTTAGGCCATGTCTATAGAGCCTTTTCCCAATTTTGTAAGAAACCTCTTGATGTTAACCAGGGAGGTCCCCTCTGGGTACTTCAACTTTGGCTCTTTGCATACTTCACTAGTTTACATTCCAAGTGTTTGAAGTTCTTAGTTCAAGATCCTAGCACTTATGGGGAAAAGTATGCTAGAATTGCCCTTTATCCTGCTTCTTTTGCCTACTATCTTACTTTTTTTCACAAGCTTCCTATTTCCCCATCTGCCACCTTCTTTTTACCTATTCAATGCCAATAAAGGACCAACTTGGCTAAAGACATTTTTGGCTGATAGACAGTGTTCCAATCCATTACACAAGGATATGTGGGCCTCTATCTTGTTGCCAAGGGAGCTTTTCATTGGTACTTTAAACCTTCAAGCTTATAAGTACATATCTAAGGTATATTGTCCCTCCCAGTTTGCCAGGCAATTTAGGCTTACTCAAGGAATTCCTATTCCACTTTGCAGTCTTTCAAATACCCATCTTATAGTCAGAGACCTGAGGGTACCCAAACCTAAGCTGGAGGAGGCAACATTTAAACTGTTGAAAGATTTGAGTGAGTTTAACTTTACTCCCTTCCTCCCCTCTGGTTCAGTTTTAAAAAGATTTCAAAATTGGTGTACAGCCAATATGGAAGTGCATCTAGCAATACATCCTCATGATTTACTAGTAGGGCTAGGTGTGCCTTCTCAAGTTCAACCTAAAGAAAATGGGACCACCCCTTCTCCTTCTATTGCTACCAAGACTATTCCTGCAGTCCCATTTCTTTCTTCTAGAGTTACCAGAGCTGCTTCAAAGAAGGGTATGCATTTTTAGGCTTTCTTCCTTTCATAATATTCTGTTTGTTTCTCTCATATTCATACTACTTGGTGCAAGGTCTCCACAAGATGAATCTCCCAAGAGAGCTGAAGCTCTGGCTTTCTCAAGGACAAAGACCAGCAGAGAAAGAAAAGAAAACTACTACTCATTCCTGAGGAGTCTGAGTCTCAGATTGTAGAGAAAGAGCAAGAGCAAGAAACACCACTGCAGAGGAAGAAGAAAAAGAAGACAACAGTCTCTCCTTCTGACTTGGCCGGGGATCCTACTTATGAGGAAGCTGCCAAAGCAGTGGAGAAGGAACACTCTAAAGAGATCATTGTTTTTCAGAGGGCTGAGAAAATGAGGCAACAGCAAATACTAAGGGATGAAGCTACTGCTGCTGATGCAATCCAAAGAGAAACTGCAAGAAGGCAACAAACTGCTGAGCATTATACCCTTCGCAATTCTCCAACCATTGCTACCTCTTCTAAAACTGGTAATTTCCTTTTGTGTCTCTAATTTCTTTTCTCAAGTTTTCAATACTAAAACTTAACCTTGCTTTGTATTTCTTCTTTTGCAGCAACAATGACTCTATCTCCTCCTTCAATAAGGGTTTCTCCAGTCTTGTCTGAAGTCGAAAGACCATTAGAAACACCCTCGAAAAGGAGGAAGGAAATTGACACTTGAGTGCCTTTATGCATAGAACCCATTTAGGCAATACTCTCACTTCCTCATTCTACATTTTCTATAGCTTTTTTGAAGCAAAGCATTCCTATATCTTTATCCTTTAGCCTAGCTCCGTATCTTCCCCATCTGACCTTTAATTCAGCCCAATTTTCTTTCCCTACAATCCTTCATTCTCTTTCTCCTCCTGAAGAGATCCCAGTTACTACTCCATCCTCTAGTGATAACTGATCCCCTCAGAGAAGATACTGATAGTTCACCAATTCTTTGTCTACCATCACTATCCAGCTCCAGCCCTTCTTCTCTTGACCTACTGGTAGCCAATACTATGGAAACTGCTAGGGACACTTCTTCCTCCTCTCCTATCCCTATGCAGCCATCTCTTCCTTCCACTAGAGCCTTCTCTGCACCACTAATATCAATGGAAGAGATAGACATTTTCAAAGCCAGACTGGCTAGCCTTTTTGACATGCCTTCTACCATTCCAACAGCCAGTAATGAAACTGAGCCATTGGTTTTGGCTGATTCTCTTTTAGAAATTTTTGAGAGCTCCTCAACCATTAGTAGGGCTTCTTCACTTTCACTTGATTTGGGCATCTGTTTGGAGTTGCTGACTTTGTTCTCGAGGATCCTATTCGAAGCCTTGCAAAGACACATTATCAAAAATGGTTTCTTCCAGTGCTGCAAAGTCATTGAGCAATCTAACATGGCTATGTCAAGTCACTTGTCTCAGGCAGCAACTACTATTGACTTTTATGTCAACATTTGTCATGTTGCCAAAGCTACATATGAGCAATTATTGAGAGACCAGGAATTTGTTTCCCATATACATGCTGAGGTATCTGAATTGAAAGAACAACATTCCTCTGTCTCCCAATTTCGAGCCCAACTTTTAGAGAAAAAAGCTCAATTAGAGAAAAAGTTATCAGCGGTTAACCTGGCTTTGGATCAAACCGTTACAAAGCTGCAAACAACCAAACAAGGACTGGCTTATCGAAGGCAGGAGATGACTATAGCTATTCAGTTGTTCCCATCCCTTAAGAGTAGAGAATCAATTGTAAAGGAACAACTGAAACATTGTACTGACTTTTGGGCTAACCTATGGCTGCATGTACTTAATTCCTTATGAAATGAATTCTTTATTTATTATTTGAGTATTTTCATGCTTTTCTTGTTTAGCATTTACTATACTCCTTGTGTTTCCCATATAGTTGGATAATAAGGCTTCAAGTTCCTACCATTAATTTTCTTAGGGTGTACATACCCATTCAAATTTTTCAAATGGTATGCTCCTCAAGGCAAAACTCTATGAACTTGATATGGTCCTTCCCAGTTAGGTGACCATTCACCAAACTTATAGCTTTTAATTCCTATTGGGAGTATTATCTTCTATACCAAATCACCTTCATCAAAGCTAATGTGCTTGACTTTCTTATTATAATTTTTGGTTGCTTTCTTCTTTTGAAAGAGAATGCTATTTAATGCCAGAATTCTAGCTTCATCCACATTTTCCAATTCTAAGAACATGCTCTAATGATACTGCTCAAAAGCTAACTGGTCCTGGCACTTTACCCTCAAAGACTTTATGTGCATCATGCCTATATACCAAGGCATAAGGAGTAACTCATGTGCTTGACCTTGGGGAAGTTCTATAAGCTCACAAAACATCCAACAGCAAATTATGCCAATCCCTAGGATTATCTTCCACAACTTTCTGTATTCCTTTTTTCAAGGACTTATTGGATGATTCTACTTGACCATTCGCCTGTGCATAATAGGGGGTGGAATTAACAAGACTAATTCCAAACTCTGCTGCAAAAGACCTTACCATCTTTCCATTAAATACAGTCCCATTATCCACAGTTATGGTCTGCGGGATGCCAAACCTGTGAATCAGATCTTTAATAAATCCAATAACTTCAGTCTGGTCCACAACTTTATATGGCTTAGCTTTGGCCCATTTAGTGAAGTAGTCTGTGGCCACTAAAATAAAACAATGGTGCTTTGAAGAATATGGATTTATTTTCCCTATCATATCTATAGTCCAACCTCTAAATGGCCAAGGCTTCACAACTGCATGCAAGTCAGTTATTGGTACATGTCTTGTCATGCCATGCTTTTGGCATGCTTGGCAGCCTCTAGCATATTCTATACAATCTTTAAGGATGGTAGGCCAATAGTAAGAATGCCTTCAAAGCAGCCATCTCATCTTTACACTAGGCTGATGAGCACCACAGATGCTTTCATGAACTTCGGCTATGGGTGTTAATGCTTCTTTTGGCCCTAGACATTCCAATAACAACCCATCTGCTCCTCTTTTGTAAAGAGCATTATCATATACTATGTATTGCATGGATTGTAACTTAATTTTTCTACTGGTTTTTGAAGATGGACCAGTTAAGTATTGCATGATTGGGTGCCTCCAATCTTGATCTTGTGAGTCATTATGATTAACCTCCAACACAAAATCCCTTTTTGCTAGAGGTGGTATCAAATTCTGATATGTTGCTTGACTTATGTTTAATTGAGTGCTATCCCTTCTTCTGAAATTCAAAGCCTTCTGAGCTACATCATTGGCTTTGTTATTCATGAATCTTGGGATATAAGTCACATTTGCTATCTAAAACTGATAAAGCAAATATAATGCAGCAACATAATATGGCAACATGCTTGCACTTTAACATTTGAAAATTCCTTTCACTTGGTTTACCACCAATTGAGAATCTCCAAATATGTCCACTACATGATCTTGTAATCCAATTAGTATTTCCAGTCCCATTATTAAAGCTTCATATTCAGCTTGGTTATTGGAACAAGTAATTTCATCAACTCTGAAACCATGCGTGGTTTCTATCCGCTATGGTGACTTAATCACCACACCAATTCCAATCAGACCATTGGCTTTTGATCCATCAAACCACACTTGCCATGGCTTAACATTGACCATACCAAGATCCATTATTTTTTAGTTTTCTGTTTGACATGGATGGTTTGCCAGGAAGTTAGCCAAAACTTGCCCTTTTATTGCCTTTTGGGGGACATATTCTAGATGAAATTCTGATAAAGCTAGTATCCATTTGCCAATTCTACCTCTCAACATGGGTCTAGATAACATATATTTAACCAAATCTGTGGTTGCAATTACCAAGACAATTGTAGGCAACAGATAGTATCTTAATTTCATTGCAGCAAAATACAACGCAAGACACAACTTTTCTACAGCTGAATATTTACATTCACAAGAATTTAAAAACCTACTAAGGTAATAAATTGCTTGATCCTTGCCTTCTTCAATGTCTTGGGCCAAGAAAACTCTTAATGAATCTTCTGCTACAGTAATGTACAACTTCAAGGGCTTATTACTCTTTGGTGACATCAACACCGGAGGCTTGGCCAAGTAGGCTTTAATTCCTTCGAAAGCAACTTGATGTTTTGTTATCCACAGAAAGTCTTCCTTATTCCTTAGCTTTAACAAAGAAGAAAATACTTTAGTTTTCCCTGTAGTGTTAGAAATAAATCTTCGAAGAAAATTAACTTGGCTAAGGAATCTTTGCAACTCTTTCTTACTTGATGGAGGCTTGGCTTCTATGATGGCTTTGGCTTTATTTTGATCAATTTATATTCTCTTCTTGCGCACTACATACCCCAAGAAGTTTCCAGCTAAGACACCAAAAGCACATTTGAGAGGATTAAGTTTCAACTTGAATTTTCTCATTCTCTCGAAAGCTGCTATTAAATGAGCCAAATGCTCCTCCATAGACTGAGACTTCACAACAATATCATCAATGTAACACTCCAGGTATCCTCCAATGAGATCATGGAAAATGGTATTCATTGCCCTCTGATATGTTGCCCCAGCATTCTTTAAGCCAAATGGCATTTTTACCTATTCGAATGTGCCAATATTCCCAAGGCATCTGAATGCTGTCTTGTGGACATCTTCCTCTGCAATGCAAATCTGGTTATAACCAGAATGCCCATCCATCACAGATAAAATCCGGTGTCCTGCTGAACTGTCTGCCAAGAGGTCCACTATAGGCATGGGGTATTCGTCTTTTGGAGTTGCCAAATTCAGATTTCTAAAGTTGATGCACACCCTCATCTTGCCATTCTTTTTAACTACAGGCAAAATGTTAGAAAACCATTCGACATACCTGGCTGTTCTAATGAAGCCTGCCTTAAGGAGCCTGAGAATTTCCTCATTCACTTTCTGAACCACTTCAGGACTCATCCGTCTTGGTTTTTGCTTGTGTGGTCTGAAGTTAGGCTTCATAGGGAGCCTATGTTCTACCAATGACCTATCCAATCCTGGCAATTTATTATAATACCATGCAAAGCAGTCTTTATAATTCTTTAAGACAACCAATAACTGGCTCCTATCAAAAGAACTTAACCAAGCACTGATGTAAGTAGGTTGTCGTGCAGAATCTTCCCCTAAATTGACTTCTTCTAGGGGATCTTGTACTTAAACATCTACTAATGCTTCTCTCCTGACTTCTTCTATCCTCGAGGCAATTCCTTGGTTTTGTCCTGCTCCCACTTTCTTTGGTTCAACATCTTTGCCTTTTTCCTCATAGACAAAGTTTGTCCATAAGGTTTCTTCTTGCTGTATTTCCTGGACTTTTGTTTCGATGTCCAATACCTGTTGTTGTTTATGCTTATAGCCAACTGCCACAGCTTCCTTCTCTTGTTCCTGAATTTTTTGGACTATTGCTTTTAAGTCCAATGCTGAAAACTTGACAAGGGTCTAGTTTCTTGGGTTTCATCTTATTGCCTAAAACCAGGTATCATTATCATCTTTGATGACGAATTCTTCATCAGCACTCTCCTGTACCAAGTGTTTCAGGTGTGCTACTTCCTCATCAACCGTCACTTCGGCTGAACCATCATGTGTTTCTTGATATAATGAGTGGTGTTACTCCTTCAGTACACAACTTGGCTTCTGTAAAGTCAGCACAAGCGACAAAAGGTTGAGGGTCCGCATGGATCTCCTCTGTCTCTCCATTGCACAAGGCCATCATTATCTTTTAATGTAGAGATGAAGGCACACATTTGTTGGTGTGAATCCAATCCCTACCAAGTAAAGCATTATACTTAGCATTGCTGTCAATAACAAAGAATGTTGTCATGCAATCTTTGGTTCCTACACTCAGGTTGATAGGCAAAATACCCTGAGCCATCTGTTTATCTCCAGCAAAGCCAACAATGGTTGTGCTGGTTGGTATTAATCTGGGGTTTCTTTTTCCCAGTTTCTTCAAGGAGGATTTCGGAAGCAGGTTCACTACTGCCCCATTATCCACCAATACCCTATTCATTTGTATCCCATCGAAGAAAGCTTTGATATACAAGGACTTGACATGCTGTGTCATGGACATTGTAGGATACTCAAAAGGATATAAGAGATTGATACTTACCTTTTCACTCTCATCTTCAGTTTCCATTAGCGTGGCCACTTCATACTCATCTTGGACCATACTGACCTGTGAATCTCCACTAGAAACTGGGATAGGGTCAATCTCCTGACCTTCTTGGTTTCCATCTTCAGCCTAGAACTCTTGTGGTAGTATGTGCACCATGTTTACTGATACTGGAGGAAATGAGCCAAACTGAACCTGTGGCTCCACTTGTTGCTTTTCCAAACTAACTTGTTCAGTTACTTCAGAAGCATCTTCCATGCTGCACTCTGGCACTTCAGTACTGGTGACTTCCTTCGAGTGTTCTGCACTTGCTGGTTTTTTGACCAAAAAGGTTTGTTCAGCTATGAAGGTGTAGACACCCCATTTTTGACCGCCCTTGAGACTTGGACGCCGCTACTGACGGTTTACTTGGTGGTGAAGGGTGTGCAGGGCAAGGGTTCGATTTCTTCGGTAATGAGAGGGTCAAATCCCAACTTCATACCCCTTTTTGGACCAAAACTATCTTGATCAAAAGATTTTGAGACCTTGAAACCCTCTCTTTCAAAATATTTTTTGAAATAAAGTTCCTACGATGTTCCGACGCTCGCATTTTGTTAAATGTTGCGTTTTTCGGCAAACCGAGCGAGGACAAAGTGGAAATGAATGAGAGAGAGATGAACTCTTTGAAAAATCTTTCAAAACACCTTGTTTAGGGGTTTGGAGTTGAAGAAAAGAGGAGAGGAGAGAGGAAACCCAGTTGGGGAAGGAGTTGGGCATAAACCGTTAAGAGAGAGACGAGCAGTCCTCGCTAAATCAGGCCTATCCATTTGTACACTTGGATTTCAGCTATGAGGCCACCACCGTTGGAAAGCTTACTTCCGGGGCTTCAATTTTCATTCAAGAATCTCCTCAAGCCGAGTCCGGATGAGAGAGATATGGTTGTTGGAAGTTGGGTATCAATCCGGTTGGACCGAAACTGGGCAGTCTTCACTAAAAGAGGGATATCTCTTAGCACACATGGCATTTTCAGGTGAGGCTGCCAAATTTGGAAAGAAGACTTCTGGGGCTACAGTTTAGGCTCAAGAATGACTTGAAAAGACATCCAGATGAAGGATTTAGGCTTTCTTCAAAACAGGGACTAGGACTGATTTTTGATTCTGGCCTCTATGGAAGTGTGCCGGCCATTAATGGCCAATGCCGGCCCAATGCCGGCCACAAATGACCCCTGCCGGCCATCAATGAGCCACTGCCTGCCATCACTGATGGCCGGTAGCACCCCTCTCAGAGTAGGTTTCACGGAAGATCTTTTGTACCAGCTGGATTCCTCATATCTGCCCTCCATACACGTGTACGGAGGGATGAAGCTCTTGCCAAGCTTGTTCAAGAAGCTTTAGCTTTGCATTCCTCTATATAAGCAAGGGGCTCCTTCATTTCAAGGGGTTCAGCCATTTTTGAAGAGGAAAATCTATCTCTCTCTCTCTCTCTATATTGTTTGTGTTTTGTGCTTTGGAGTTGGATTTCCTTGCACTTTTGCACTACACCTCATAGCACAACACCTCCATCATCCATCCCAGCACCTTGGAGGCCATTTGAGGAGGTTGGAAGCTCAGAATCTTGGACCAAAAACCCCTGGTTTGCTGCTCTTCAAGGGTAAGCATCTATTTCCCTTAAACTTGCACTTTCTTTGTGCATTGGCTAGCCTTACTTGCAAGCATTTTTGGACTTTTCCATGAACTGAAGTTAGTCATATTTTGAGCTCCTTTTCATGTTTGATCAAGGACACTTTGCTGTTTGAGGACAGTAGCTACCACTTGTCTCTTTATCCCTCTTTTAGGCCTTTTTCTTGTATGATAGTTTGGCCTTAGTTGTGATTATTTTTGTGGCTTGATGTAAACTGTAAAGTGCCTTTTTTTGAGCCCCTCTTCAACATTGTTGAAGGGCTCTTTGCCATTTGGGGCCAACTGTTATCCCTTGCCTTTATCTCTCCTTTTAGGGCCATTTTTGCATGATAGATTAGCCCTACTTGTGTCCATTTTTGAGACTTGTTATAAACTGAAAAGAGGCTTGTTTTAATATCATCTCTATGTTTTCTTAAGGGCATTTTCTTATTCAAGATTGCATGCGTCCTTGAATGCTTGATTGTTCCTTGTTTTGAGCCTTACACCTAAGCTATTGTTGCATGCTTTATTTGGCCCTCTAGCCACTGAAATCCAGTGGATTTTCAGTGGCTTGGCCACTGTTTTGAACCACCAAATCAGAGGGGGGTGACCCCCTCTCACCTTGACTTGTTTGGTGGTCATTTTGGCCTTCCAAAGAGGCCCTATCTTGCATGCTTTGTTGACTGATTTTGGGGCCAATTTGGTGAGTTTTGAGACCATCATATTTGATTTTCAGAGTTGGTTTGGGGCTACCACATGTCCATCTTGTATGTGCTTAATAACCTCTTTGTATGCCCTCCAAAGAAGCCCCTCATTTTGGCATGCATTGGCTGCATTGCCATGATGATTTGGGCATATTTTGACATGTTTAGTTCACTAATTTTTTCCGGTTTGATGAGTTCTTACCTGCTTCATACACTTGCCATGTAAACCATGTTTGTTGGCCAATCTTGCATGCTATGTTAGTCCATCATGCTAGCATCTTTTGGCCATGCTTTAAACTGGAAAAGTCCATGTTTTGGGACTGCCTTGACTCTGCCTTCATGCTTCATGTTCAAATAATGCATGCTTTGTATAGCTGTAAGTCATTCCATGTGCCTAGTTTTGAGTTTCGGGTCTCACCTCATGCATCGGGTGCCATGTTTTCATGATTCGGGGCTGTTTAGCATCATATTTTAGTGCTGAAATTTGCATGGTTGCATACCATGTTCCATGCCTTACCATGCTTTGGTAGAGTGGCATTCGTGCCTTAGGTTTGGTCCTTGGTTTGCGTGCACACGTGCACGCATTTCGAGTGTCTCATTTTCATCTAATGGCCACTTATATGAGTGTGGCTGAGGTCTACTCATGTTGGTGTAAGTCCATTATGCATTGTGTATGCCATTTCATTTCATAGCATTGTGTATGCTAGGTTGTATGTTAGCGCATCGTGTATGCCATGTTACCTCGTACATCGTGTATGTCATTCCATAGCATTGTGCATGTTAGGTTGTATCTTAGTTGCATTCATGCATGTCATGCATATCGCATTGTGTTTGGGGTAGGAGTTAGCCCGAGCACGGGAAACGAGGGACGTTTCGTACTCCGAGTGACGGAACGTGTCTCAATGAAACGTCCCTCAATTCCCAGTCACCAACACTCCGGATTATCCATGATGGAGTCTCGATCTTGTTGTGTTTATACGTGCATTCATTTCATATTGAGTAGTGCAATTCGACTCTTCGGCCATCATGCATCGAGATGCGTGATTGGTGGCACGGGAATCGAGGACTACACTCCTTAAAGAGTAGTCAAGCATACATATATGAAAATACATTGTCATGCCCCTTTTCTGCTCTCTGTTGTAGCAAATCAAGAATCAGCAGCCTTCCGGAGCTTGGCGCGCATTCCAAGAACAATTGCAAACAGAGGCTAATTGGGGCATCGTAGTGGATTTCCGCGCAAGGCAGCCCGAACATGCATCATTTATCATCCGGAGCAGAGTCGAGGCAGTCCCTAGCTTGCATGCTAGTTTACAGCTTTCCTAGCTTAATTTGTTAATTAATTAGGGTTTTGTACTTATTCGGACTGTATTTATTCGGGACTGTATTTTTTATTCGGACCCTCCGAGCGAGGGCACAATTGTAATAAGTGTGCGTGCGTGTGATGTATGTCTTCCAACCCCACGTCTTTCTTCCCTTTTATTTACCAGCTTATGATGGTTAGATTAGGGCATGTTTCAATTAGCATACAGTATGATTACATGTTTACATTCATTCATTTGTTTTACATGCACCGGGCTCGGCGCATCATACTAACTGCATTTGTATTTCAATTCCAAGTTGAATACTTGTTAGCTGTAGCATTCCATATGCCATGTTTAGAATAGCCGAGCCTGCTATAGTCGCATTTTTGCATGTGTTGCATTAGGCCTTTCTGTATAGTTAGGATCATGCATGGATTTCTAACTGATTTCTATTTTGGCTTGAAGTACTCGGTAAGTTTTTATGCTTTAGCATCCTTGCATGTGTGTGAGTGACTGCCATGATAGCATGCTTACCATGAGGCTATATGCTTATGTGATATACCTGCTTGAATGCTTGTGGGTGGAGGTTGGGTTATTTGGATTGGAACAATTCATTGACTGTGAGTTTTAAGCCCACTAGATAGTGGCAAAACCATGTTTTCTAAGCCCACCTGAGGTTGGCAAAATCCGCATTTTAAGCCTACTTGCGGGTAGCAAACCATCTTTCAAAAACAAGCATGAAATGTTTTGTTCCAGTTCAGGCGATTCAGTCTATACTTGTATGTTGTGCGCATCACATAGTAAATCTAGGCTAATAACCGGAATAAGAACGCATAATGTTTTCAAAACTAGATATCATGGTTAGTAGAGGCCGATCTTTGATCGGGCGAGCGGGGGTGCTCATGAAGTGACCTTCCCCAATCGTACCCAAGTTCCCGAGCCGAGGCAACTTTGGTGATGACGGACACGTGGCCTTAGGCAACGAGTCAGGGTTTCCTAAATTTCCAAAAAATAAAATATTTAGGTGGCGACTCTGTATCTGGCGAAGCAGTCCATGTTTGGCACTTCTTTCAAAAATCTGTTTTCTCAAAACGATTTGCCGGATTTGGACTCTTTGGTTCAGATTAAGAACCGTGACAACTTGAGTCCTGAACTGTAGTGAGCCCAAAATGAACAGAACGGGACTCATCCCTCCCGGGGCGTTCGGGGACGTCTACAGTTTCTGGCGACTCTGCTGGGGACTTAGAGAACTTGACTCGAACTCATGATATCTGGTTTTGACTACACTTGTGCGTTTCTTTGCATTGCATTTGCATTGGTGCGCCTAGGACACCGTGTTTGCCATCTGCTATTCCTGAACGGTTTGCCGGAGGCTTGTCTTGTCAAGGCATGACCATAAGGCTGACCGGTTGTGGGCTCTGCCAGTATGGGAACACAAACCCCGGTTTTACTGGGGCACCCTTTTGACCATTCGACCTAGTGCATATCGAAATCCGTAGTGACCATTCCAAACTAGGACAGGTTGCTTACCCGATATAGGTTGTTTGAAGCCGCTGCGTGCGTAGTGAAACCCTAGCTCCTGACAAAATAGGACAGGGAAACCCTACCCCTCCATAGGGGTGTTTTGGCTCTCACTTGCTTGTTATGTGCTTTAGAGTGCGTCTCTACAGGAATGCATGTATCAGTTTACAAGTTTGGGCATCAGGCCTGCGGGCACCAGTTCAGTATTTTAGGATTCAGTTTACCTGAGGGTATCAGATTTGAGGCTGAATTTTGGGGGCAGAATTCAGTAGAGGGCACAGTCATCCTGCTACACTCGTATCTATTTTGGTGAAGTTGAGCTGAGGTGCTGTCTGTTTTCTCTTTTGCTAGGGTAGTCCTGGAACCATAGCTTCAGAAGACTCCGATATCCCCCGAGGTTCATCGAACTTGTGCTGATAGACTTTGTCAGGTCAGAGATTCAGTTCAAGGGCCATCAGTGTTCCCTTGCCAGAGGCAGGGTAAAAGGGCCAGTCAGGCACAAATCACCAGTTCAGCAGTTACCAGATCAGTGGCCCTTATCCATCCCACCAGTGAACAGTCAGGCTGAGATCTCAGTTTCTACTACAGGGATATATACCAGTCAGTTAGATGGATCAACAGAACACGTCAGAAATGAAGGCAATGATGCGTCAAATGCAGGAAAGTATGAAGCTTATGCAGGAGGACGCTGTCCGCTAAGCAGAGTTCTCTAAACAGCAGGCCACAATCATGGCCCAACAGGCGGAGCTAATTACCCGGCTCCAGCAGCAAGCCGGAGCATCGGCCTCACATCCAGTTCCTTCTCCACCAGGGGTCCCGTTACTCGAGCAGACACCAACTACCCAGAATGTCCTGCCAAATGCCTAGAATATTTTGCCGAATGTCCAGGCCGTTCAGGAGGACACAGACATTCCAACGGGGCTAGCTCCACCCCTGCTTCCACCTCAATTATCCAAGGCGCATACACCTATCAACCACTCGGGCTCTCCCTTCGAGTTCGAAGTAGACCCTACGGCACTGAAATTGAGCAAGCTTGAGAAGCTATTCAAAAAATCCCAGGGGGTAAAATCCATCCTGGACATCGAGGACGGATACACTGACTCAGCTGTGACACTGCCGGACAGGTTCAAGATGCCTCACATCGACCGTTTTGACGGGTCAGGAGATCCCATGGTCCACCTGAGTTTGTTTTCAGATGTTCTGCGCCCCATGGGCTTGACAAGATTACAGAAGCTCTCCATTTTTGGCAGGACCCTGTCGGGTATTGCGGCCATCTGGTACGCCAAATTGGAGGATTCAGTGAAACGAAGCTGGGAGGAGATGGCCGAGGCCTTCGTCGCACAATATTCATACAATACCCAGATCGAGATCACAACCCGTGATCTTGAGACGACCAGGCAAGAGTCGAAAGAGGGCTTCTCTGACTTTGTGGCTCGCTGGAGGGCCAAGGCCTCAATGATGACCATTAGGCCAACGGATAAGGATCAAATACGGATGGTTGTACGCAACCTCCAGTCCAAACTAATGCAGAAAATGATCGTGCTCCCCTTCCCTACCTTTTCGGATTTGCATGGGATGAGAGTACAGATCGAGGATGCTATGAAGCAGGGCCTTATTGACCAGGAGAAGGAGCAGCCTAGGCGGGCGTTTTCCCGCAGTTCGAATGCGACCACCAGTGGTGATGCAGCCGCAAGATCTTCTGAAGTGGGCATGGTCACAACCACCACATCAAAAAAGGCTACCCTATTCACCGGTGCGTCCGGAAGTAGCTTACAGATGGCCAAATATCCACCCCGAGTCAAGAGGGTTTTCACCTCACTTTATATGCCTTTGTCAAAGGCTCTAGAGGTCTTAATCCGGAAAGGACATCTAAAACCATTGGATCAACGGCCTTTACCTGATCCTCTCCCTCCAAAGCATGACCATACTAGGTACTGTGCGTACCATCAACAAATCGGTCATGACACTAACAGTTGCTTTCGTCTGCGCCATGATGTACAAGACCTGTTTGACAACAGGGTCATCCCCGCGCCAGTCCAGCAAAGTCTATCGGCACTCGACCAGTGAACCTGTGGGGGATAATGTGACTATGTGATCGAGGGATGAACCACCTGCGGATGGCACTCGATTTACTCCAGATATGGCGTATGACACACACTGTTTTGAGCATTTGTGAATGCTGGTTTTTGTGCTTTTTGACTTGGGTATTGGGTCAGTCTTGTTGTTTTGAGTCCATTTTGAGTCAGTCTTTTTGTTTCGGGTCTGTCTTGTTATATCGAGTCAGTCCTGTTGTATAGAGGTCGAGTGATTCCGGGAGTGTTACCTCGGGCGTCACCATTTTGTTTCGCATTTGTCTTTTCGTTTTGTTTTGAGTCTGTTCCTTCCAGGGAGCCAGTTGTGCCAATAGATTTTGAATGAAACAGCAGTGATTTTCATGCTCTCGCGTTTGCTTCTGCCCTGTGCCAGGTATGCCGGAAGTTCTGAATGAGATGACAGTATTTGACTACGAACTCTGTCTTTTCTGTGCCTTGAAGTCATTGTAATGACCTGAGTTTTTCAAAACCTTTTGAACACTGCAGTGAAAACGAAGAGGAAGGGATTCCTCGGGTTTTGCAAAAATTTGATCAATTGAGAGAAAGAGAGGCGTGCTGAGCCCTTAATGACGAAATCATGCTTGTTAGTGTGAGTACTGGGAAGGATCCTGGCTTGATCCAGATTGGTTCTACACTGTCTTCAGCACGAGCGATTTTTCACTTAAAAGATTTCAAAAAAATGTTTTTGCGCGATCCTGCGAAGACCTGTGTGGAATCGCTCTTGAGATTGTGCAGCCTAGGATCGTTCTCAGCCTCGAGACTCGACCCCTTGCTTTCGAACCTTGAACTTGCATTCAGAACATTCAACGGTCAACTACAATGTGAGGCCTGTGTGGCCAGATTCAAAGCAGCCCTCGAACAAGAGGCAAGAAGGTCAGATCAAGAAGACCAGATGTCATCAAAAGAAGCTTGCAAAGCTAGATCAGAAGCACCCCTGGAACTAGGGGCAAAGAATTTCAAATGTGCTTGAAGAGCTGAAGACGGATCATTCCACAAATCAAAGAAGGTCAGCAAGAATGCCAAATCCCAAAGGGAGGAAGAAGAAAGTATTCCTGAAGAAAAACTGAGTTCCGATCCACAACACTAGGGGCAAATTCAGCCCCTCATTGGATGGACTCCTGCATCGTCAGCGAATAACGGCCATTCTCCTGGATTCAGATGACTTCAGGATATCAAAACCATTTGACATGGACAAAGCTACACTTTTACCCTTGAGAGGCTCGCTGGGCTGAAAACCCGGAAGGGCGGCCCAGGCAAAAGTTAGAGCATGAAAAGAAGAAAAGAACAAAAAAAGAAAATGCAAAGAAAAGAACAAAAAAGAAAAGAACAAAAAGGAAATGAAAAGAAAGAATTGAAAAGAAAAGAAGAACAAAGCTCGCAAGGTTGAAAACCCAGAAAGGGCGGCCTTGGCAAAAGTTAGAGCCTAAAAAGGAGAGGTTAATACCCGAGTGTACCTTAACCCCGAACTACGTGAGGCTTGATTCCCATCTTCGGGATACGTAGGCAACTTCATTCTGAAGTCCAGCCGTAAAACACTTCAAAATTCGACTGTGCCCATGTAATGGTTTTGATCATCTTTGCTTTCTCTGAATCCGAGAGTTCGGTTGTAATCATCGCTCCAAGGACTGACTACAATGCACTGCGGTGCCATTCAAACAAGGGGCAACTTTCCGTTGCCATTCAATGCGCCGCGGTGCCGTTCAAAGAAGGGGCAACTTTCCGTTGCCATGCAGCTCTCTTCAAGCAAGGGGCAATTTTCCTTCAGATCTGAGGTTGTGCATCTCAGGAGTAGGTTTCATGCTCGGTGAGCAGTGGTTGTTTGCAAAAACAGTTTTTGAGAATTTTTACTGAGGTTGACTATTTTCTCGAAAAGTATTCCATCTTTCAAAACTGGACCATTTTCTTGGACCCAAAAAAAGGAAAATTTTCAGTGCTCATAGCCTGACTTGCATGATTTTAAATCAAAAATTTGAACAAACATGTTAATCTAACTCTCATGTTGGTCAAAATTGTTTTAGTAGAAAGCAAAAAACAAAAAATTGTCAAAATGATGAACTAGGGGCACAGTTGAGTCAGGTGTTGTGTCTCTTCCCCATTGTCAACATACTTGCTAGAAAGGGCACTCTACTTGCCGGAAAGGGCACCGTATTCGCCAGAAAAGGGCACAACAAAGGGCTGAAAGCTCTCTTACCCTCCAAGCAACGAGGTATCAAGCCAAGTGCGAAGCACGAACTGGAATGGGGCAAGATATTCCACTCCATCATCTGGACAGATCTTATCACGTCCAAACTCCCCAGCAAAGCATCATCAACCGATGTTAGCTGCAGAGTTGCTACACACCCAGTTGTAGCGCAACCCTTCTATGGGAGGAATTCACTAGCTGTGAACGGAAGAAAGAGAATCTAGCAGCATGCTAGGGGCAAGAGCCCGCAACTTTTTGTTTATCCATCAACCACCCAGGGGAGGGATTGAAAAATGAGAGATTGAAGAATAGAGAGATGTGCGATGAGAGAAAAAGTGAGAAAAGGGCTTTTTCAGAAAACAAGAGATTGAGTGCCAGAGTGATGTGAGAATCACAAATGAGAAAGGGTGGGAAACACTACCCGGTGAAACAGGCTCCCTATGCACGTCTGAGTGTCGTGTCTTTTTGTTTTATCTCGATTCTTGTTTTGAGATGTTTCGAGTGTTACTCGATGTGTCTAGGTTGTTTACCTTTTGTTTTCCGTTGTTGAGTCGTAGTGCGCCGTGTTCAGTCGTAGGCTCAATACCTGGTCGAAAACTCATCTCTCAATTTCAAAAATAAAATCGTTTTGTGCTGCGAGTGCCGTGCCGTTCTCCACATTTTTGCAAAACAGAATTTGTTCTTTCATAAAACCGCAGGGTTCGACCCAAGTCATGTGAGAACAGTGGAACCAGGACCTATCTGAAGCTATAATGGTTCCGGACTGAAAAGCAAAAGCAAAAGAGGAAAATGTCGGGCATTTGAGTTTGTTCCAACTTCAGTAAGCTCCGAGATCGCATTCCGTATGCACCTTGTCAGGCCTTGTCAATGCTCCGAAGTATGAGTGTGCCTCTACCTCAAGCTCAAGATCAAGTCTGCCTCAAGCCAGAATGGCAATCAGAAATGCTCTCTCTGAGTACCAGTTCCTTGCCAGGGTCATCTTGGCTGTGTTCGCAATGAGTTCCTAAGAGGCCAACTGCGACGGTGGAAACTAGAGTTCGAATGGCTGATGCCTAGAACGTAAAGGTTCGGGATTTCCGGGACTAAAGTCTGGTTTAAATACCCAGGGGTGTATCCCCGGCTTGAAATCTATATGGAAGCCCCATAGGTTGAGATAGCGCGTATGCACCTCAATTCTGGATACTGAACCAACCTAGTCTGTCACCCCGTTGGAGAATAGGGAAAGTTGTGAATATGATCAGGAAGAAAGGCAGTATCCAAAGTGTTCTACATGAAGAACCCTTGCCAGTATTCCAGAGCCTTTGTACTGTAAGTTGAAGGTAAGTGTTCGAAGAGCACAGGGGAAGATCCCCATCGGAGCAGAGCGGTTCACCGCCACTCACCTCATGAGGTGCTTTCTAAAGCGCTGTTTTGTCCATTTATTGCTTTCCTAAAGCATCATGCATTGTAATGCGTTGTACCTATCAAGTTTCTTTCTCATTCATGCACGATATTGTATGTACGGTTCATTCAAAGAAGTTCCGTTTGAGATCATTTATTAGTGTATCAATCACACTTCTTTCATTTTGTGTATCTATCACGCATATATTCACTTTAGTGTATCAATCACACTTCATTCAGTTAGTGTATCAATCACACTTCATTCATTTAGCGTATCAATCACACTTCTTTCATTTTGTGTATTTATCACACACATTATCATTTTGTGTATCTATCACGCATATATTCACTTTAGTGTATCCATCACACTTCATCACCTTTAGTATATCTATCATACTTTGTTCACTAAGTGCATCTATCACACTTTGTGTTCACATTTAGTATATCAATCATACTTTGTTCACTAAGTGCATCTATCACACTTCGTGTTCACATTTAGTATATCAATCATACTTGTTCACTAAGTGCATCTATCACACTTCGTGTTCACATTTAGTATATCAATCATACTTGTTCACTAAGTGCATCTATCACACTTTGTGTTCACATTTAGTATATCAATCATACTTTGTTCACTAAGTGCATCTATCACACTTCGTGTTCACATTTAGTATATCAATCATACTTGTTCACTAAGTGCATCTATCACACTTTGTGTTCACATTTAGTATATCAATCATACTTTATTCACTAAGTGCATTTATCACACTTCGTGTTCACATTTAGTATATCAATCATACTTGTTCACTAAGTGCATCTATCACACTTTGTGTTCACATTTAATATATCCATCATACTTGTTCACTAAGTGCATCTATCACACTTTGTGTTCACATTTAGTATATCCATCATACTTGTTCACTAAGTGCGTCTATCACACTTCGTGTTCACATTTAGTGTATCAATCACACTCTGTTCACTTAGTGCATCTATCATACTTTGTGTTCGCTTTTAGTGTATCAATCACACTCTGTTCACTTAGTGCATCTATCACACTTTGTATTCACTTTTAGTGTATCAATCACACTTTGTTCACATAGTGCACCTATCACACTTTGTGTTCACCTTTAGTGTATCCATCACACTTGTTCACTAAGTGCATCTATCACACTTCGTGTTCACCTATTGTGTATCCATCACACACGTTCGCTTAGTATATCTATCACGTATTTGCTTAGTGTATCCATCACACTCGTTTCGCTTTATGTATCCATCGCACTTTGCTCATTTCACCCTTTGTGTATCAATCACACTTTGTTCATATAGTGTATCTATCACACACTCGCTTTGTATCTATCACACTATGCCCACTTTGTGTATCTATCACACGCTCGCTTTGTGTATCTATCACACGCTCGCTTTGTGTATCAATCACACACGCTCGCTTTGTGTATCAATCACACACTCTCGCTTTGTGTATCTATCATACCTTGTTCACTTAGTGCATCTATCACACTTTGTGTTCACCTTTTTGTGTATCCATCACACTACGTTCACTTTGTTTATCAATCACACACATTCACTTTGTGTATCCATCACACACGTTCGCTTCGTGTATCTATCACACATGCACGCTGTATTAGTAGTGAGAATTGCAATAATTCTCTTACATCCTTTCTGCATTGTAATGTAGCTTGGTTTCTACTTGCTTAAAACTGTTGCATTGTTATGCTCCGTTACAGCTTTCTTTGCATGATCATAAGTTATGCTCGGCTTTGTGCATATCATTTGCATCTTGCCCCTGCCTGCGGGCACATCTCTTTATTATCTTGCTTGTTTGTCTAAGTCTTCGGCCTTGTCAAAAATGGGTCGTCTCTGGACTTTGACATTCACTCCCGTCACTTTGTGACTTTCGAGTTCTGTCAAAGAGGGACAACTGTAGACACCCCATTTTTTACCGCCCTTGAGACTTGGACGCCGCTACTGACGGTTTACTTGGTGGTGAAGGGTGTGCAGGGCAAGGGTTCGATTTCTTCGGCAAGGAGAGGGTCAAATCCCAACTTCATACCCCTTTTTGGACCAAAACTATCTTGATCAAAAGATTTTGAGACCTTGAAACCCTCTCTTTCAAAATATTTTTTGAAATAAAGTTCCTACGATGTTCCGACGCTCGCATTTTGTTAAATGTTGCGTTTTTTGGCAAACCGAGTGAGGACAAAGTGGAAATGAATGAGAGAGAGATGAACTCTTTGAAAAATCTTTCAAAACACCTTGTTTAGGGGTTTGGAGTTTAAGAAAAGAGGAGAGGAGAGAGGAAACCCAGTTGGGGAAGGAGTTGGGCATGAACCGTTAAGAGAGAGACGAGCAGTCCTCGCTAAATCAGGCCTATCCATTTGTACACTTGGATTTCAGCTATGAGGCCACCACCATTGGAAAGCTTACTTCCGGGGCTTCAATTTTCATTCAAGAATCTCCTCAAGCCAAGTCCGGATGAGAGAGATATGGTTGTTGGAAGTTGGGTATCAATCCGGTTGGACCGAAACTGGGCAGTCTTCACTAAAAGAAGGATATCTTTTAGCACACATGGAATTTTCAGGTGAGGCTGCAAAATTTGGAAAGAAGACTTCCGGGGCTACAGTTTAGGCTCAAGAATGACCTGAAAAGGCATCTAGATGAAGGATTTAGGCTTTCTTCAAAACAGGGACTAGGACTGATTTTTGATTCTGGCCTCTATGGAAGTGTGCCGGCCATTAATGGCCAATGCCGGCCCAATGCCGGCCACAAATGACCCCTGCCGGCCATCAATGAGCCACTGCCTGCCATCACTGATGGCCGGCAGCACCCCTCTCAGAGTCAGAGCAGGTTTCACGGAAGATCTTTTGTACCAGCTGGATTCCTCATATCTGCCCTCCATACACGTGTACGGAGGGATGAAGCTCTTGCCAAGCTTGTTCAAGAAGCTTTAGCTTTGCATTCCTCTATATAAGCAAGGGGCTCCTTCATTTCAACGGGTTCAGCCATTTTTGAAGAGGAAAATCTATCTCTCTCTATATTGTTTGTGTTTTGTGCTTTGGAGTTGGATTTCCTTGCACTTTTGCACTACACCTCATAGCACAACACCTCCATCATCCATCCCAGCACCTTGGAGGCCATTTGAGGAGGTTGGAAGCTCAGAATCTTGGACGAAAAAGCCCTGGTTTGCTGCTCTTCAAGGGTAAGCATCTATTTCCCTTAAACTTGCACTTTCTTTGTTCATTGGCTAGACTTACTTGCAAGCATTTTTGGACTTTGCTATGAACTGAAGTTAGTCATATTTTGAGCTTCTTTTCGTGTTTGATCAAGGACTCTTTGCTGTTTGAGGATAGTAGCTACCACTTGTCTTTTTATCCCTCTTTTAGGCCTTTTTCTTGTATGATAGTTTGGCCTTAGTTGTGATTATTTTCGTGGCTTGATGTAAACTGTAAAGTGCCTTGTTTTGAGTCCCTCTTCAACATTGTTGAAGGGCTCTTTTCCATTTGGGGCCAGCTCCTATCCCTTGCCTTTATCTCTCCTTTTAGGGCCATTTTTGCATGATAGATTAGCCCTACTTGTGTCCATTTTTGAGACTTGTTATAAACTGAAAAGAGGCTTGTTTTGATATCATCTCCATGTTTTCTTAATGGCATTTTCTTATTCGAGATTGCATGCGTCCTTGAATGCTTGATTGTTCCTTGTTTTGAGCCTTATACCTAAGCTATTGTTGCATGCTTTATTTGGCCCTCTAGCCACTGAAATCCTCCAAATCAGAGGGGGGTGACCCCCTCTCACCTTGACTTGTTTGGTGGTCATTTTGGCCTTCCAAAGAGGCCCTATCTTGCATGCTTTGTTGACTGATTTTGGGGCCAATTTGGTGAGTTTTGAGACCATCATATTTGATTTTCAGAGTTGGTTTGGGGCTGCCACATGTCCATCTTGTATGTGCTTAATAACCCCTTTGTATGCCCTCCAAAGAAGCCCCTCATTTTGGCATGCATTGGCTGCATTTCCATGATGATTTGGGCATATTTTGACATGTTTAGTTCACTAATTTTTGCTAGTTTGATGAGTTCTTACTTGCTTCATACACTTGCCATGTAAACCATGTTTGTTGGCCAATCTTGCATGCTATGTTAGTCCATCATGCTAGCATCTTTTGGCCATGCTTTAAACTGGAAAAGTCCATGTTTTGGGACTGCCTTGACTCTGCCTTCATGCTTCATGTTCAAATAATGCATGCTTTGTATAGCTGGAAGTCATTCCATGTGCCTAGTTTTGAGTTTCGGGTCTCACCTCATGCATCGGGTGCCATGTTTTCATGATTCGGGGCTGTTTAGCATCATATTTCAATGCTGAAATTTGCATGTTTGCATACCATGTTCCATGCCTTACCATGCTTTGGTAGAGTGGCATGCGTGCCTTAGGTTCGGTCCTCGGTTTACGTGCACGCGTGCACGCATTTCGAGTGTCTCATTTTCATCTAATGGCCACTTATGTGAGTGTGGCTGAGGTCCACTCATGTTGGTGTAAGTCCATTATGTATTGTGTATGCCATTTCATTTCATAGCATTGTGTATGCTAGGTTGTATGTTAGCGCATCGTGTATGCCATGTTACCTCGTGCATCGTGTATGCCATTCCATAGGATTGTGCACGTTAGGTTGTATCTTAGTTGCATTCATGCATGTCATGCATATCGCATTGTGTTTGGGGTAGGAGTTAGCCCGAGCACGGGAAACGAGGGACGTTTCGTACTCCGAATGACGGAACGTGTCTCAATTCCCAGTCACCGACACTCCGGATTATCCATGATGGAGTCTCGATCTTGTTGTGTTTATACGTGCATTCATTTCATATTGAGTAGTGCAGTTCGACTCTTCGGCCATCATGCATCGAGATGCATGATTGGTGGCACGAGGATCGAGGACTACACTCCCTGAAGAGTAGTTAAGCATACGTATGTGAAAATACATTGCCATGCCCCTTTTCTGCTCTCTGTTGCAGCAAATCAAGAATCAGCAGCCTTCCGGAGCTTGGCGCGCATTCCAAGAACAATTGCAAACAGAGGCTAATTGGGGCATCGCAGTGGATTTCCGCGCAAGGCAGCCCGAACATGCATCATTCATCATCCGGAGCAGAGTCGAGGCAGTCCCTAGCTTGCATGCTAGTTTACAGCTTTCCTAGCTGAATTTGTTAATTAATTAGGATTTTGTACTTATTCGGACTGTATTTATTCGGGACTGTATTATTTATTCGGACCCTCCGAGCGAGGGCACAATTGTAATAAGTGTGCGTGTGTGTGATGTATGTCTTCCAACCCCACATCTTTCTTCCTTTTTATTTACCAGCTTATGATGGTTAGATTAGGGCATGTTTCAATTAGCATACAGTATGATAGCATGTTTGCATTCATTCATTTGTTTTACATACACTGGGCTCGGCGCATCATACTAACTGCATTTGTATTTCAATTCCAAGTTGAATACTTGTTAGCTGTAGCATTCCATATGCCATGTTTAGAATAGCCGAGCCTGCTATAGTCGCATTTTTGCATGTGTTGCATTAGGCATTTCTGTATAGTTAGGATCATGCATGGATTTCTAACTGATTTCTATTTTGGCTTGGAGTACTCGGTAAGTTTTTATGCTTTAGCATCCTTGCGTGTGTGTGAGTGACTGCCATGATAGCATGCTTACCATGAGGCTATATACTTATGTGATATACCTGCTTGAATGCTTGTGGGTGGAGGTTGGGTTATTTGGATTGGAACAATTCATTGACTGTGAGTTTTAAGCCCACTAGATAGTGGCAAAACCATGTTTTCTAAGCCCACCTGAGGGTGGCAAAATCCGCATTTTAAGCCTACTTGCGGGTAGCAAACCATCTTTCAAAAACAAGCATGAAATGTTTTGTTCCAATTCAGGCGATTCAGTCTATACTTGTATGTTGTGCGCATCACATAGTAAATCTAGGCTAATAACCGGAATAAGAACGCATAATGTTTTCAAAACTAGATATCATGGTTAGTAGAGGCCGATCTTTGATCGGGCGAGCGGGGGTGCTCACGAAGTGACCTTCCCCAATCGTACCCAAGTTCCCGAGCCGAGGCAACTTTGGTGATGACGGACACGTGGCCTTAGGCAACGAGGCAGGGTTTCCTAAATTTCCCAAAAATAAAATATTTAGGTGGCGACTCTGTGTCTGGCAAAGCAGTCCATGTTTGGCACTTCTTTCAAAAATCTGTTTTCTCAAAACGATTTGCCAGATTTGGACTCTTTGGTTCAGATTAAGAACCGTGACAACTTGAGTCCTGAACTGTAGTGAGCCCAAAATGAACAGAATGGGACTCATCCCTCCCGGGGCGTTTGGGGACGTCTATAGAAGGCTTCAAACATTTCATCTGCAGCCATTTCTTTACTTTTGCTTACTTGTACTTCTCTTTCTGTCTCAGTGTCGCTTTCCATCAAGGCCTTTTCAAGACCTGCTAAGGTGGATCTTTTCTTGGCTTTCAATTTAGTGTGAACTGTAGCCAACTGTTCCCTGTTGGCACTTCTTTTGTTTTGAGGAGCCAATTTTGGGCTTTCTTTTCCTTCTACATGGCCTTTTAATTGAGCCAATGAAGAACTTTCTCCACTTTCTTTCTGGTCCCTCTGGTACTGGGTATACCTTCGTTGGATCTTCCTTCTTTGAGACCTGGAGATCACTGGAACTATATTTGGTTCCTTTGTTTTTGGGTGTTTTAGCAATACCCAATTGTTTGGAGCCGTCAGGGGAGGTTTAATCATTCTACCTTGGTCTCCGAAAGCATTTTTCTGGGTAGGTATTTCCTTAGGTTTATTCTGCATGACAAACCAATTTGGAACCCCAGGTACCCATGAACCTACTAGTTCAGTTACTGAACTAGCTCTTTTCGTCCTCGAAGCTAGCTTCGAAGCTGCCTGTGGAGGCCACTGCTTGACCCTGATTCCTTGTCTTGAGCCTAATTCAGGCCTTTTGTCAGGGTGATTACCTTGCATCTTGTTTAAGGCTGATCTTGGAGGCCAATCTTTGGCTTTGGTTCCATGACTTAATCCCACTTCAAGCCTCCTCTCAGGATAACTGCCTTCCATCTAATAATAGTTGGGTGGCCTGACCTCATGCATAGGTCTCTTACCCTTAGAATGCACTTTAGTAGCTGATGGTCCAGCCAAGAATGATCGCTTTCTGGGACCAGGTGGGTATGGCCTCTTGTTGTAGGCACTGGTTGGTTTAGGGCGCCTCTGCACATCCATGTAGTACTGTTTCCCATCTATTGGGAGGCCCTTCAACCATTTATAACTTAATCTACATCTGGGACACATCCTTTGCATGATAGCCGTCTCAAGAGAATTATCATCTAGTGCCTCTTCACTGGAGTCCTCCTTTTGATCTACAAAGTTCTGTCTATTTGCTGGTGAACTTCTGATATCTTTCTTGACAGCAGTCTAGTTAGTAACATGCATCTGCACATTTACCTCCTCCAATTCTTTCAGGGATAGGTTTTGGAAGTCAGGCATTCTAACATTGGCTGCAGCTTCACCAATCTCTGGGAATGGGTTAGTGTCAATCCCCATAGCATTTTCTGCTTTTGTTGGGAACTTCAAACTCCCCTTTCGAATCTGTTCTTGGATCCTGTCCCGAAAAACAATATAGTTTTTAGTTGAATGAGACCAAGAATTGTGCCATTTACAATACATATTTCCTTTAAGTTCTTCTAGGGAAGGAATCTTAACCCCCTTTGGTAGCTTTAGGAAATTTGTAGCAAGCAAATGATCAAAAATGTCATCTACCTTTGTTAAATCAAAAGAATATTTCCTATGAAGGTCTTTCCTTTTAAACTCCTGGTCGATTGTAGTATCTTTATGAATTAATGCCTCATAAGTCATAGGCTCTTTCCCTACGATCTATGTTGCATCAATCTCGTAGTTAGGGTCTCTATAATAAGTCTTGTATGATGCATTACTTCGATCTTGTTCTTCCTCAAGTAATGATTCATATCTATACACTTTATAGGTTAATTCTACTAAATCTCGATACTCAATTGAGTCGAACTTCGTTCGAAGCTTAAACTCTAGACCATTTTAAGCCAATCTCACAAATTCAGGCTCTAGTAGAATGACCCTACACTTGTTTCCTGCTTTTTTAAATCTAGCAATAAATTGAGTAGCCTTTTCATCAGGCCTTTGACTCAACCTTGCCAAGTCTGCCATGGAGACCTCAGGCTCTGTTTGGAAGAATTGCGCATGAAATACCTCCTTTATTTGCTGCCAGGTTTGGATGGAGTCAGATGTAAGGTTAATATACCATACAAAAGCTACCCCAGTTAGAGAATTTGGAAAAAGTCTTAACTTCATGTAATCATTATTAGTAAATTCACCACATCGGGCTGCGAACCTAGCAATGTGTTCTACTGTTAACTGGTTTCCATTCCCATAAAAGAGGGCAAAGTCTGGTATTCTAAACCCTCTTGGGTATTCATGCACCCTATCCACCCATTCTGGATATGGCTTTCTATACGCAGGAGTTTGAACCCCCCGACCATAGGTCCACACATTTCTCTCACAATATTAGCAATTTGGTCCCTAGGAACCATATTTTGTGCTTGTTGGACTACCACTGAAGGAACAAACACAGGATTTGGTAGAAAACCTTGTGCCTGAGGTCCTCTTGGTCCATAGGAAGGTATATTTTGGACTGGCGGTCCTTGTGGTGCTGGTTGTTGTTGAGGGTATGGTTGACCTCTCTGAGCCTGTCCTACGAAAGGACCTGCGAAAGGTGTTGTAATAGGGAATAGGAGCCACAGGAAACCCTCTTCCAGCCACAGGAAACCCTTCCAACCCCCCGAGTACGAATTCGAACAAAGGATTGGTGAACCCCCTTGTGCTAGGTATGGCTTCGAACATGGGATTTAAAAACATTCTCATGGCATTTTCTTGTATTGGCCCAAATCCACCAATTTGCATGGTTTCATTGTTAAGTACTGAGGCATTTTGATTTGCCATAGGCCTTGAAAGAGGCTCATACCAAGACTGAGGTGATGGTCTTTCATAATTTTGATTACTAGTTTAACCATTAGTATGTCCATTACTTTGCATAGGCTGTTTGTCTCTAGACAATCTTTGCTGAGGGACATTTGCGATTTCCTCCATATGCCTTGTGTTAGTTGGTTGATGGGTATTCATCCGATCCATAAAGGATATTGCCCATCTTTCCATTGTGTTCATTAACTGCTGTCCCATGGCATCTACTAGTTCTCCCCACTAATTCATTAGCTGAGTAGATGGAATAGTGAATGGTCCAATTCCATGGTCTCGTGCACTATTTTGGGCACGTGGTGCATGTTCTACATTACTGGTCTGTTCAACCATAGGTTCTGATGAGATAGGTGCTTCCATAGGATGTGTTATCACATTATCCTCTAGATCAGGTATCTCTACCTCTCCTTCCACACCTTCTTCTAGGCGTTCATTTTCTCTTTGTCTCCTACGTCTAGCCATTTCAATTAGTCCTATTGGGCGTGCCAAAAATATATGTTGGCTTTTTGGCTTTCGAAGGTTAGTATTGTAATTTTAAACGTGCTAGCAAGGATCAATCAGTCCTTACAGAAGATTAATTGCCAACAAATTATCAAACGATTGTGTTTTAGTTCTTTCAGCCTTAATGAAGAGGACTTTTACTGGTGGCTTGTTTAAGAGAATTTAGTAAACAACAATTAAGTGAAGAATAATTGCAGCATTTCATTAAGTAAAAAATGAAAAACTTACAATGATCTGACCTAGCCTTGTAGAGGTTTACAGTAACAAGTTGTTTGAAACTACTCCTATGAATGAAGTGCAATACAAGAATTTGAAGTATAGAAATGTAAAGAACTGTAAAAACTGGAAGGAAAATAAAATAGATAAAATTGGTTTTTTGATTTGAGTCCGGATCTCTACTCTGGAGCCTACTCTGTTATTTATACTGTCCCATAGTAACCGTCGAAGTGGGCTTTCAACCATCGAACAGTCCTTCCATGATTGCTGAACATGCCGCCTCATAGTCAATGCCACTATACCACCTTTTACAGTTAGGCTTCCCTCCTGATTTTGAATTTAAATGTATGAGTAACCGTTAAGCCACGTCATCTTCCATCTCTTCGCTGATCTAGTGCTATGCAGATCCACAATAACTAATGCTAACTGCCACGTGTATGATTGCAATTGGAGATTTGAATTAACTTCCTATATTGCCCTCATCTTGCCACGTGTTAAACTGTGATTGGCCTATATAAAATATGTAGCCAACAGATAGTTTCATAATAAAGTAATTCTGATAAATAAGAAACCAAAAACATACTAAGTGGATCCCTTATCTTTTAATTATCTAACAAAAGTGAGTAATAATTGTTTCATTTATAAAAATTTTCTTTGGATTATTGATTAAAAATGCAACGTTAATAATATCACTTAATACACTCAAACTATTAAATATTATGTGATTATTAATAATTATCGTCTTCACATATTACTGAATCTAAAAAGTAGGTTTAAAAAGTAAACTTGTATATTATTTTTCTTGAATAATTACTCCAACTGAACCTAGTTGACATGAATAATAACCAATGAATAATGAAGAGATGTGTATCACAGGAAGATCTCTACAGAAAAAATAAAAATAAAAAAATTGCGTTAATTAAGAGGGAAATTGTGCATACCAAATACGGCACTAGATAATTGTGGACCGGAGCTCCGCACCCGATTGGACTATCCAGGAATCGAGACCCTGCAACAAAGAGCACTGTTAGAGCTATCTGGCCAGGGTTGGCTGGATAACCCTCCGGTGTGGAAGTAAGTGATCGAAGAAGCTGATATGTGCTCTTTAAGTGTAGAGAGTTGTGTTTAGGTGAGTGTAGTTTAGCTCAACTTTGTTACCTTCAATGTGAATTGAGTAGAGTTTGTATAGAACACCTTACTTGTTACCCAAGATGGTTTCATGAAACTTTGGTGCTACCAGGCTCCTTTTAACATTGCTTAAGGTAGGAGACCATCGGGTAGTTGACAATTGATGCATACACTCATTGTAACCATGCTCATAATAGATCACATTCCCTTGATCAACTGTTTCCGTGATCCTAGGAGGAGGGGACTAGCCAAGGTGGCAACCTACACATGCATGCATTCATATCTTCCATGTTTCTCTGACACGTTCTTTCGGCTCTGTACCGTTGTGCCCCGGTTCGGCCTTTCACAAGGCTACTTATAGAGATGGGCTGGCCCATTTAGATATCTTCGTGTGGGCTCGGCCCACTTTGGTTTTTGATGATGGGTTCGGCCCATCAGTTCGGTCCAAAGATTGAGTCTTGCAGCTCGGCCTAACCCAACGTCGCGGCTAGACTGGCCTTTCCACTGCGAGTTGGGCCCAAGTGCTTGAGGACTTTGGTAGACTATGTGTTATGGAAATGGGCTCAGTTGGTTGGCCCACGCATTTGTCTGACCCACTTGGACTTGGGTTTAGTGGATTAGGCTGGCCCAAGGTTTGGATCCGACCCGTTTATATTATGCCCCTTCATTTGCCCCCCTAGCTCGCGCTAAGGTTTCCCTTGAGGGGAGCTATTATCATGACCTAAACCCGCCTCTATAGGTTTCGTGTCATAACTGGCCAGTAATCTTGGGATTACTAAAGGCCTCTAAAGCAGAATTATAGAATAAGGGGCTAGTGGAAGCAAATATCAAAAATAAATTTGTCCAATGAGTTATGTTGACTTATATGAAACAAAGATTTTTAAATTTATATACAATGTCCAAAAATCATTCTTATATTATACCCACACACATTATAGTTAAAGAAATAAGGGATTAAACCCCAGACACAAAAACTTGTCTTAAACCTTATTTATAGTTATAGTGGTTTAATACAATAATTAGAACATTTGGCCAACCAAACACAACTTAATTAAGTAAACTGAATCAATTTTTTAATAAAATTTTCCATATGATTATAAAAATTTCGAATAACATATTAATGTAACCAATGTCAATTTCAGATGTCGATAAGGCTTTCAATTTTCATATAAAAGCAGATTTCACAACAGATATTACTACGATTAACAGATACAAAGTCAAATAGCATGCAAAATACACAATAAAGACATCATTTATTTTAATCACTTAATTGACATCCTAAATTACTTATTAGTAATTAATTACAGATCGGGGTTGTTACAACTACTGTCTAATACCCCAATCATCGTATCACTTTGGATTTGCTCTAACTCGGCCTTGGTGGCAGTTCAATCCATACACGTACACACTTCTGCGTACGTCCTTTCATTAGGACACGTGGCAACGTAGCACTGGTGTGCCAAGGTAGTGCGCTGAATCCATACAGAGGGGCATGATCTTGTACCTTCGTGCCGGTTGAGGGTAATAAATGCCCTAGGACTGTCAATTCAAACCCTTTCGTCTGCACCCAAGTTTCAAAATCCCAAAAACCCTTTCATTCGTTTGCCTTGGTTCCGACGATACTCTGCCCAGACGCTTATTGCCATTGCTGTGGGTTACGAACTCTGTCATTCTAGTTCAGAAGATGTTCTCACTTTGCTGTTTCTTCGTCAAATCACTGTAAGTCCTCTTGAAACTTAGCTTTTCTATTGCTTTTCCATTTACGTCGCCACTGTTGGCCCTTGCACCATTGTTTCCGGTGGTCGGTAGTATTTCTGTGTTTCTTGCTAAGTTTTAGTTCTGCCCTTGCCCTTCTAGGTCTAGATAATAGGAAAATTTTGTGCACTAATGGATACCCTTGAGGCGATGGCCCTGTTCCGTCGTTACTACGGCATTCCTGACGATGTTATCCTTACGCTAGCCAAGGTCGACGCCAAGTGTATGGGTACGAAAAACACTGATGCCTTCCCTATTGCTGTTATCGTTGAAGGAGGGGTTCGGTTCCCTCTAGACCCTTTAGTCCGTCGCTTTCTGCACTACGTCCAACTTACCCTAATGTAAGTATCTGTAAACCTATTCTAAGTCATTTGTGATGTCTTTGTTCTAAACAGCGATTAGGCCTGAATCTTGACATATGGGATATCTTGGGTTATTACACCCTTTCTCACAACAAAGACCACAGTACCTATTACCTTCGTGTTTGTTCTACTAATTGTTACCATGTCACTGGTTTACCAGACTCCAATAAACACAATAATGATTTCTTGCAAGTTGGTGGGAACCAGGAGTTCCCTGTAGGGACCAAGTTCTAATCTGAGAGGATGCCTCAAAAAAATGGCTATCTAGGTCTTAATCCCGTGCCCTAGCATTTTTATACTTCTTTTTTTATTTCACTACTGTTTCGTTTGAGTGTTGTGCTAATGTTGTTCCCCATCTCTATAGAGTCTTCTCGTTACCAATGTAGACCAAACCGCAAGAATACTAAGGCGATCAAGGTCGTTTTGAGATACAAAAAGAGGTCGGCTCCTGAACTATTAGACTACCTGGAAACTTACCAAACCAAAATCTTGAAAAAGGCAAAGCTCGCTGCATCCTTGCTTGATTCCGATGCTGAGACTGACACACCCCCTACCCCTTTAGTTACAAACTGCCGCAGCAGCCGAAGTTCATCTGCCGAGAGGACTCCTTCTCTTACCCCCAGTTTCATAAGGGGAGGATCAATGTCCAAGAGAAGGGTGTTAGTGAACCTAGAGGCGGAAGCTTTTGGCTCTTCTTCTGTCTAGGAGACTCCTTTGGCCAAGACCGAACCGAAGAGTCTTATGGATGTGAAACTAGAGATGGGGGCCTCTGGCCCCTTTGCCACTGCTACTGACCCTACTGCCTCAATTGCTGAGAGGGTGAAAAAAAAGGAGAAGAGAGACTGGCAAAGCCATAGTTGGCGAGACTTCTAAGGAGCCTGTTGTGGATGAGTCTTTTGAAAAATGGGAACCACCCATGCTGTATCAAGGCAGGCCCATCTCTACTTCTGATTAGTTGTTGCTTCTGGAGATTTTGCTTTTGACTTAACCAAGACTTTGTTGATGGCGGTGGATATGGCAAATCATAACGGTCCTCGCGATATCCCAATTTTTAAGGGTACCCTTCAAATGATGACTATTGTAAGTGCTGCTGTACTTCTTTTTTATGTTCTTATTGATCTGCACTATCTTTCTTTCCTTAATACCTTGTCATTTTACTGCAGTGTATCCAGAGAATGCATTTGTCCTTCACCTATGCTAAAGCATTGGAGAAGGCCGTGCTAGAGGCTGCCATGAGTGTTGAGAGATTGACAACGAATTTGGAGACCGCGAAGGAGGGTCGTAGGACTACGGAGAGGGAGGTGTTCTATCTAAACAAGGTTGTCGCTTCTGCTGAGAAATCCAAGGAGGCTGCTATTGGGGTCCAAGCCCAGCTTAAGGGAAAAGTGACTAAGCTGGAGGTAGTTGTAATAGTGATGGCTGCTGAGTGCTCAACCTTGGAGGCCAAGCATTGGCAGCAGGGCTGGGATGAAGCTGGAGCTGCCTATAAGGAGAAGGTGCTGCTACTGCATAACAAGCTCTTCCTCAATGGCTAGACAAGTGCCCTGGCTGCTGCTCAGGTTCCTAAAGAGTCCCCTCTGCTCTAGGATGTTCCTGTTCCCTCAAAGTCCTAGGGTTTGAAGACTGTTACGACACCTGGTACTTCTTCATCAAAGATTTCTCTAGGCACTGATTCTGCAAACAAGACTCTAGAGAGTGGTGTTAGTAATGAAATAGTGAATGCTGAAGGGGGTGAGAACCCAGAGACTGAAGTTGCAGGAGATGTGGTTAAGGAGGCTCATGTTCCCCAAGTAGTTGGAACTGCCTCTACTTTTCCTCTCCACGGTGACATAGACAAGAATGTGAACATTGCCCCTGAAATTCCTCCTGCTGATGAGAGTTAGAGTGGTTTTTTGAAAGGACGTAAAGTTTTTTACATTTGTTTTTCTTTTTCTTCTTCTTGTTTTCTAATACATTAGAGCTCGACCTTCCTAATGAGTTGCCCATTATGCTTGTTAAGACAATTTTTCTTATTTTTATTACTGTTTGTGAGGCTAGTTGTGCCTTTGTTGGATGATGGAATTTTCCTTTTGACTTTGCAATCTGATGCCTTCTTGCTTCTATGCTTGTGTTATCTGTACTGTTTGCCCCCGGCCAAGCATTGTTTGGGACCTCCGGTCCGAATAGCTGCTCGGTCTGGTTAACGAATATGTTGTACGATTGTGCTTGGGTTTGTAATGAAAGAAGAGTATCTTACTTAGGTCCAGGTTGGTTCTGAAAAACAATTGTTTGCCCCTACCTGGAGCTAAGTAAGATTGGTATTGAAGATTGTGCTCTTTGGCAGAACATTGATAGCAGGAGTGTGTTTGAATGGGACAAAGAGATGCAAAGAAGTGATGGCTTACTCAAGTTTAGATTGATTCCAAAAAAAACAATTATTTGCCCCCACCTGGAGCTGAGTAAGACTAACGCTGGGGGTTTGGTCTTGAAAGAATTTATCAAGCCTGTGCCAACTCTATCATGCAGTAGTACTAAGTGTTGATGTGTTTATACTTAAGAAATTTTGTGATTTTCAAAAGAGAAATGATCATTGAAAAACTAGTTAGTGCGGTTTTCACCAAGCAATTCCACTTGGTTGAGTTCCATTTTGGTTGCCAAACATAATTCCACCATGCAATTCCACTTGGCATGCTTGAGTGCAAACCAAAACTGAATTCCGTTCAGTCGCTGCAAAGCGAAGTCCATTTGGTAGAAATCAAAGCTAATTCCATTTGATAAATGTCAAAGCTAAGTCCGTTTGGTAAATACCAAAGCTAATTCCGTTTGGTAAACACCAAAGCTAATTGCGTTTGGTAAACACCAAAGCTAAATCACTTTTATTTTGAAATATACCCCCAAGGATTGGATTTTAAAGACTAGGTTAAGCAATAATCTATTCTGATCATAAAGATGTACAAGTGTTGGAAAAAAAAATTCAAAGAAGTAGGGAGATATTCTCATTAATCTAAAGATGAATGCTTTTACACTGGATGGATGACTTGGGGGTTTTCTATTGATAATACTTCATGAGGTTTGCTACATTCTAGGGCCGAGGTATGGCTTTGCCCTTGAGATCCTCCAAGTAGTATGCTCCATTCTCAGCTACGACTGTGACCTTGTAAGGGCCCTCCCAGTTAGGTCTTAACTTCCCTTCACCAGGCACCCTGTTATGGTCCATTACTTTCCTCAAAACCAATTCTCCAGAAGTAAACTGCCTAAGGAAAACTTTCTTATCGAAACTCTTGATAAACTGCTGCTGATAAGCTACAAGTCTAATTAGTGCTACTTCTCTTCGGCCTTCTTCCATGTCCAGCGCCTTCAAATGATTCTGATCGGAGGGTTAGGAGACTGACTTCCAGTGGAATGACAGCCTCCATTTTGTAGGTCAAGAATAAGATGTTTCCCTGTTGCGCATCGTGTCGTGGTTCGGTAGGCCCACAACACATGGGGTAACTCTTCAACCCACTTCCCTTTTTCATTCTCGAGCTATTTCTTTACTCCATTAATGATGGTTTTGTTTGATGACTCTTCTTGTCCATTACTTTGCGGGTAGTCTAGAGAGGAGTTCTGATATTCAATCTTGAGATTAGCACAAAGCTTCCTAAAAACCTTTCCGTCAAACTACGTTCCATTGTCTGCAATCAGTACTGTGGGAGCCGAATAAATAGCAGAATCAGAAGCGTACGCTCTAGAAGATAGACATTACTTGGCTCTAACCTGCACGATCAGGAGGCCGAATACAATAAATAGGCCGAGTAACTATTGAACTATGGGGCTGAATAAATAAGCGAATATTGAGCGAAAAGTGGACCAGGCCTCGAGGCCTTGGAAACGAGTATAAATAAAGGAACAACAGTCTAAGAAAGGTATGTGAGAACTATTACACTTAACTTAAAATACAAGTAATTCAGAGTGTAGAGACTGACTTACCCGTCGGAGTGCTAATTCCGACACCCCCGATCGGAGTGTTAATTCTTTTTCAGGTGACTAGCTGAGGATCATCAACGTCTCCCAGGATCAGAAGAGTATTTCCAAACCACTTCTCCACAATTGGCGCCGTCCGTGGGAATACTCAAACACATCCATGGCGGGTGTAACGGAAGACCCTCCGATAGTCACTGATGAAACCACGCAAAGAGACAACCTCACTCCAACAAACATGCTTAGACTGGAGACTATCCCCGCTAGACGTGTTTTGAACTTCGCCTCATCCTCGACTTCAGAGCATGAGGCAATGCAAGCGATCATGGAACAAGCAAAGCAAAACGAACAGAGGTTAGAAAACAAGGTCACTGAAAATGAACGTCTCTGTCAGGATTTGGCCTTGGAAGTGACAAAGTCCAAACAAGCTGTATGCCAAGATCCAGAACAACCTATGAGGGCAGGTGGTCAACGACCTCAAGCCCGACAACAAGACACCAATAGCGACTCCGACTCATTATCCACAGAGCCCAAGAAGAAGGGACGATCTGAGACTTCCAGTTCCTCTGAAAAGAGTCCACGTATAAGGCATAAGCGCAGAAGAAACAGTTCAGATGAAGAAGACCAGCACGATCCCTTTGTACGACAGATCGCTAGGGCGGTTTTGCCTAAAAAGTTCAAAACTCCGTCGTTCACTCTCTATGATGGAAAATCAGACCCCACCGATTACATCCGTCACTACAAGCAAACCATGACATTGCATGCAGACGACGAGGCCCTTATGTGCCGAATATTTCCCAGCAGTTTGGGACTATTGGCTGTCAGGTGGTATTATAAACTGGAGCCAGCTTCGATCAAAAGCTTCCATTAGTTACAGAAATCCTTCAAGGCCAGATTCATCACCAACGAGGTCCAGCCGAAACAAGCCGACTCTCTCTGGGCAATGCAAATCCAGCCAGGAGAAACACTAAGAGCATATTCGACGCGCTATTGGGAGTGCTTTAATCTTGTTGATGACGCTTGCAACGACTCCATGGCTATCACTGCCTTCAAAATGGGTTTGCATCCTGACAGTGCTCTCCGCAGTTCTTTGACTAGAAGACCCCCTAAAACGGTTTGGTCGTTGATGAAAAAAGTTGAAGAATACTGCAAAGTCGAAGATGACGCTTTGCGGGTTAAAGCTGGAAACACGGCCAACAAGATGGCTACTTCTGAAATTGCTCAGCCAATAAATTCTGTACCACCTCAGAGCCCTGAACCACGGTATCGGGCCAAACGAGACAAGAGACGGGATTCTCACCGATCAAGCGACCACTGCTCCCACCGAGAAAATGAACAACTGCAAGTTGACAGCAAGCGCACGAGGTGCGTCGACAAGAAATATACGGAGTTGATAGAGCCAATCAGTGCGGTTATGTCCAAAATCCAACACCTTCCGTTCTTCAAATGGCCGTCGAAAATGGTGGGACCTCCCGACACGAGGAGACGGGATAGACGGTGTGAGTATCACAAGGACCATGGCCATTATACTGAGAGTTGTTATGCATTGAAGGATCCTCTGGAGGAATTGGTACAAGATGGCCGGCTACAACAGTACGTCCGAAAAGGCAACCCAACCAAAGTAATAGCCTTAAGATAGGATTCACCTCCGCTCGGCATGATCCACATGATATATAGCCTGCCAATGTCATCGGCGATGCATACGATTCAGTCAGGTTCCAACCTTCAAAATCAACTCACTCCGGCTAAACGGCCCCATGAAGCTGCAGGCATTACTTTTGATGATTCAGATTTGGCCGGAGTGACACTGGCCCACATTGATCCCTTGGTAATTGATTTACGTGTAAACTGATTCACAGTTGAGCACGTACTCATTGATCCGGGGAGCACATCGGAGGTCATGTACTACAAGACATTCACCAAACTCGGCTTCTCCGAATCAGATCTCTCTCCGGCTCCTTATCCACTATTCGGCTTCAATGCCAATCCAGAGTACCCGTTGGGGAAAAGCACACTACCCGTTCGAGCGGGCTCCCGAACAGTGGATATGGACTTCTTGGTCGTCAAGCTGTCGTCGCCGTACAATCTCATCATGAGGCGATCTTGGTTGCATGTTATGCAGGCCATGCCAAGCACCTATCACCAGCTGCTACGCTTCCCGATAGAATGCGACATTGAGCAAATCCGTGGCTCTCAGAAATCGGCACAGGCATGTTATCTCCTTGCTTAAAAGACACCAAAGGAATTGCAAGTGAACTCTATTGAGGTAACAGATCGAAAGAGCCTCGACGATGTTGGGTGGCTCCCAAATGAAAAGGCCACGGAAGACCTAGATCGAGTCGAAATCAACGACAACCCAGACAGGTTCTTCATGGTCGGCACCTCTCTCAATCAAGCCGATAGACAGCAGCTAATTTCCTTTCTGCTCGGCAACCTTGATGTATTTGCATGGACTAAATATGAGATGCCGGGTGTGGATCCGTCTGTTTCGCAACACCATTTAAATGTTAACCCTAAATGCAAGCCGATCATTCAGAAAAGCCGACGATCATCCGTAGAGCACACTGCCGCAGTTGTTAAAGAGGTTGACCGGTTGCTTGACGCTGGGGCAATCAGGGAAGTGACTTACCCTACATGGCTCTCTAATACGGTGGTTGTGAAGAAGAAAAATGGGGCTTGGCGAGTCTGCGTTCATTTCACGGACCTAAACAAAGCCTGCCCCAAAGACTGTTTTCCTCTCCCCAGGATAGACCAACTGGTAGATGCTACAGCACATCATCAGCCTATGGGCTTCCTCGATGCCTACAGAGGCTACCATCAAATTGCCATGCATCCGGAGGACCAAGACAAAACTGCATTCCTCACCCCAAGAGGAACCTATTGCTATAAAGTTATGCCTTTTGGGCTGAAGAATACAGGGGCAACTTACCAGAGACTAGTCATGACCATGTTCAAGGAGCAACTCGGCCACACTATGGAAGTGTACATTGACGACATGGTGGTCAAATCCAAGGAAGAGTAGAATCATATAGCCGATCTGGAGGAGACATTCGGCATTCTACGCAAATATGGAATGAAGCTGAACACTTCCAAATGTGCGTTTGGGATCGGCTCTGGCAAATTCTTGGGTTACATTGTCAACAACCGAGGAATCGAAGCCAATCCACGGCAAATCACAGCAATCCTGGAACTCGTCTCCCCTCGATCGGTCAAGGAGGTTCAGAAGTTAATGGGGATGGACGCCGCACTTAACAGGTTCATCAGTCGTTCCACGAACCGCTGCTGACAATTCTTCCATACACTACGGTAGGGCAAGGCTTTTGAATGGTCCGCCGAGTGCGAAGCCGCCTTCAACGGTCTCAAAACCTACCTCCGATCAGTTCCACTCTTGACAACACCCTCGGCAGGTGACCCGCTCATTTTGTATCTGGCAGTTTCCGACCGAGCCGTCAGCGCCGTACTGATAAAGGAAGAGCTGGGGGAGCAGCGGCCAGTATATTATGTGAGCAAGGCAATGGTCGACACCGAAACACGCTACCTTCCGCTAGAAAAACTCATCCTCGCCCTAGTCATGGCGGCAAGCAAACTGATGCATTACTTCCAGGGGCATAGGATCGGGGTGTTAACAGATTATCCCCTCCAATCAGTACTACGCAGTGCGGAAGCATCGGGACGCGCTTCAAAGTGGGCTCTTGAACTCGGCTAGTACGATACTCAGTTTCTTCCTAGAACCTCAATAAAGGGCCAGGTGCTTGCCGACTTTGTGGCCGAATTCTCTGGGGGTCTTGCCGACTTCAAGTCTGATGAAGTCGACCTAAGCCGAACTGGAGAATCTATGTTGGGGACATTTGGCAGTTTTACTGTGATGGATCATCCAATCAACGGGACAGTGGTGCCGGAGTAGTAATCATGGCTCCCAACGGCGCAATAATTGAGCAGGCCGTCAAACTCGGCTTCGAAGCATCAAATAACGAGGCCGAATATGAAGCCCTTCTGGCCGGTTTGAGGAATGCACACCTTCTGGGTGTTCGGCGTTTGCTGGTATTTTGCGATTCAAAATTGGTGATCAATCAGCTAAAGGGGGAGTACGCAGCCAAAAATGACCGTATGGCGGCTTACATGAAATCGGCTAGCGCCTTGCTGGCCAAATTTGACCATCATGAATTGAATCAGATAACGCGTGACCAGAACACACATGCAGATGCCCTAGCTTGCCTAGCCTCCGTCATTAACTCAGAGATTAAAAGGACCATCGAAGTACGTTTCATCCCGGAGCAAAGCATTGGCCCTTCGGAGGAAATCCAGGTCAATGTCATAGAGTCAGGACCGAGTTGGATGGACCCCATTGCTGCATTTCTATCTTCCGAACAACTCCCAACAGACAAAAAAGAAGCGCACAAGCTGCAAAACAAAGCTCTGTGATACTACTTGGATCCGCAAGGAAGGCTTTATAAAAAATCCCTTTCTAGTCCATACCTGGAATGTGTACACCCAGACAAAGTCGAAGAGCTTCTGACTAAAATACATGAGGGCAGTTGTGGTGCCCATTCTGGCGGGCGCTCTTTGACCCATCGAGCTATAACACAGGGATATTATTGGCCGACAATGAGATCTGATGCCGAATGCTATGTGAAGAAATGTGAACAGTCCCAGAAGTTCTCCCCGTTAACCCATCTTCCTGCTGAAGAGTTAAGCTCCATTACCAGTCCCTAGCCGTTTGCCCAGTGGGGACTTGATATCGTAGGACCATTGCCAAAGGCCCCAGGGAACAAGCGATACTTGATTGTCGCGGCAGATTATTTCACAAAATGGGTCGAAGCAGAGGCATTAACTCACATTCGAGATGCTGATGTTAAGCGCTTTGTATGGAGAAATATCATAACGCGATTTGGCATTCCAAGAGCTCTAATTTCAGACAACGGCACCCAGTTTGATTGTGGCATTTACCGAGAGCTGTGCAGCAAGTATGGTATCCGGCCTTATTTTTCTACGTCGGCTTACCCACAAAGCAATGGTCAAGCTGAAGCCTCTAACAAATCCATCTTGGACGGCATCAAGAAGAGGCTGGAGAAAGCTAAAGGCAAATGGGTCGAAGAATTGCCGAGTGTATTGTGGGCTCATCAAACTACGCCGAGGCGATCCACTAGAGAAACGTCGTTTGCTTTATGCTTTGGAACCCAGGCGATCATACCCCTGGAGATCAGCCACCCAACCCTGAAATCGCAAGTTTTTGATATGGGTCGAAATGACATGATGCTAGCTTTGGATTTGATTCTGATCGAAGAACGAAGAGACCGTGTCCTTGCGTCTATGGCGCGGTACCAGCAGCAGCTTGCCAAGTCATATAATCAACGTGTTCAGCTGCGCCACTATACACCAGGAGAGTTGGTCCTAAAGAAGGTACTTCCAGCTGCCAAGAAGCCGGCGGATGGAAAATTGGGTCCAAACTGGGACGGCCCCTATCAGATTGATTCGATCGCATGAGTAGGGGCATATCGGCTCAAAGACATGTCAGGAAGGAGTCTGCCACGGCCTTGGAATTCAACGCACTTGCGCAAATTCTATCATTAAACCTGACCTGTGGGGAATGATATTAGTCTTGAATGGCTCACCATGTACACACTCCACTGTTGTTATGCAAAGATTCCTATTTACTCACTGTGCAATCTAGTTCAAAAGTATTCCGATAAAAGCCTCCGGATTCGGAGCGCCCTTCGTGGATATCACGATTGGCCAATTAAAGACTCCGGATTTGGAGCCCCATCGGCGCATGACGCATTTGGGCCGATTAAAGCCTCCGGATTCGGAGTGCCCTTCGTGGATATCACGATTGGCCAATTAAAGTCTCCGGATTCGAAGCCCCATCGGCGCATGTCACCTTTGGGCTGATTAAAGCCTCTGGATTCGGAGCGCCCTTCGTGGATATCACAATTGGCCAATTAAAGACTCCAGATTCGGAGCCTCATCGGCGCATGATGCCTTTGGGCCGATTAAAGCCTCCAGATTCGGAGCGCCCTTCGTGGATATCACGATTGGCCAATTAAAGCCTCCGGATTCGGAGTCCCATCGGCGCATGATGCCTTTGGGCCGATTAAATCCTCCGATTTCGGAGCGCCCTTCGTGGATATCATGATTGACCAATTAACGACTCTAGATTCAGAGGCCCATCGGCGCATGACACATTTGAGCCGATAAAGACTCCGAATTCGGAGCCCCATCGGCGCATGACGCCTTTGACTCGACAAAGACTTTGGATTCAGAGCCCCATCGGCGCATGACGCCTTTGGGCCGATTAAATCCTCCGGTTTCGGAGCGCCCTTCGTGGATATCACGATTGACCAATTAAAGACTCCGAATTCGAAGCCCCATCGACGCATGATGCCTTTGAGCCGATAAAGACTCCAAATTCGGAGCCCTATTGGCGCATGATGCCTTTGAGCCGACAAAGACTCCGGATTCGGAGCCCCATCAGCGCATGACGCCTTTGGGCCGATTAAATCCTCTGGTTTCAGAGCGCCCTTCGTGGATATTACGATTGACCAATTAAAGACTCCGGATTCGGAGCCTCATCGGCGTATGACGCCTTTGAGCCGATAAACACTCCGGATTCGGAGCCCCAGCGGCGCATGACACCTTTGGGCCGATAAAGCCTCTGGATTCGAAGCCCTATCGGCGCATGACGCTTTTGGGCCGATTAAAAGCCTCCGAATTTGAGGCGCCTTCGTACAAGCCGTATAAACAAAGGCTGAAATACATATTCAAAATGGAATAGTTCAAGCCGTATAAACAAAGGCTGAAATATGTGTCTATTCAAAATGGAATAGTTCAGGGCGCACAAGCATAGCCTAAAACGTGCGAACATTCAAAGTAAAATGTGTCCTTAGATAAATCGATTGGCATCAAGTGTACTAACATAAATAAAAAGTACGCTACAAATTGAAAATTAAGCGTTTTATTAAAATCAGTCAATAAATACATAATTTCTACGTAAGCATTACAAGGTCTTCTTCTCTTCGGCGGCTCCCTCATCATCACTCTTCTTAATTTCGAAGGCGGAGAAGGGGAAATCATTCTGTTGGTACAACGGCAACGCCGAATTCACACCTGCTGCCTGGAGAGCATCAGCTTCCTGAAGTGCCTTGATACAGCCGTGCCTAAACCCACGGTTTTCGCATCGGCAAACTTCTTCAGCGAGTTTCTCCTTGGTCTTCTGAATTCCAACCTTTCGGCCGTCATGGAAGCCTTTCTCATAGGCCGCAGCCCTCGCAGTCTCGATCGCGAACACTGTAGCCGTGTTCCGATCGGCAATAGCATCACTTATCAGCCTTTAAGTCACCCTCTCTTCCATAACCGGGGTGGGATGGCTGGCTGATTGAGGCTCGGCGGACTTTATTCTCCTTAGCTCAAGCTCGGCCTTCTCCGTGCGAGCTTCTAACTTCCGAATGCGTTCATCTCTCTGCTCTATATCGCGCCGAGCGGCGCGGAGACGCATGTCGATTTCATAAGAGGTGTACAGCCCCTTCACCACCCCGTGAACGCCTTCACGAAACACTTCGAAGTCCTGCCGACCTACCATCGACTGTTGGACCTCGGGTGGAAAAATCTGTCGAGCGAACTCGACTGCCACATTTGGATCTCGAACGATTGAATCCGCCTCGGTCATGGGTCTATTCCCCACGAAGACCGCAAAACTCAATGGGCGTGAATTCGCGTCGGATTCCCTTCCAGAACGGGGTTGAGGAGACCTGCCCTGTGGCTGCTTGTCCCTCTGGGCGACCTACTTCGACGACAAGGAGATTGGTGTCTCTCCCGATCCCTCGAAGCCCTGCTTCCCGTGCGCGAAGGTTCACCACTTCGACTCATATCTCCTCCCAACTCAGCTAGTGTCCTCGCTTCTCCTCTGCTGTTGAAAAAAAGTCTGTTCGACATTCGCACTTGTTTAATCTTCCTCAAAGAGCTAGACTGAGTTGCTGACTGAGCACATAAATAGGACCCACGTTCATGAAGTACACGCCCATTTATTCCCTATAAGGGCAGCACCTCCGAGGCAATCTCATTAATATTGAAACGTCAACAGCCCGGCGCCGACTGAGTCATATTCCCCAATCGCCCCATCAACCACTGTTATTCGGCGTTTAATGTTCATGAACCAGCTGGGGCAAGGGTAGATTCATCAATCTAGTCGGCTTGAATGCCCCAGCCGCTCCACGAATCGATTCATCAATACAATATTCATAAGTTCATGTTATTCGGCGTTATACGTTCATGAACCAGCTGGAGCAAGGGCAGATTCATCAATCTAGTCAGCTTGAATGCCCCAGCCATTCCACGAATCCATTCATCAGTGCAATATTCATAAGTAACGTTTTATTCGGCGTTCTACGATCATGAACCAGCTGGGGCAAGGGCAGATTCATCAATCTAGTCGGCTTGAATGCCCCAGCCGCTCCACGAATCGATTCATCAGTACAATATTCATAAGTAACATGTTATTCGGCGTTCTACGATCATGAACTAGCTGGGGCAAGGGCAGATTCATCAATTTAGTCGGCTTGAGTGCCCCAGCCGTTCCACGAATCCATTCATCAGTGCAATATTCATAAGTAACGTTTTATTCGGCGTTCTACGATCATGAACTAGCTGGGGCAAGGGCAGATTCATCAATCTAGTCGGCTTGATTGCCCAGTCGTTCCACGAATCCATTCATCAGTACAATATTCATAAGTTCATTTTATTCAGCACCTCATGAATTCATTTTGTTTATGATTAAATCAGATCCATTAATTTAATCAGCTATTAAGTTTGCCGTCTCACGTAATCATGACATTTTGTTCTAACTGCTGATTCTCCTAATTATGTACTCATACAGCAAACAATACAAGAAATAACTTGAGAGCATATACAAGCAATAACTTGAGAGCATAGAAAATTTTCATTCATAAATTGGGCGCTAGCAGCGAACATTTTACATATGAGAATCCAAAAAAGATGAAAATCAACTAACAAAAAACATACATTGAAATTAAAAATACATAACAAAAATAATTTGATCCCCAAAATCAATCCTCGGGATCAGACTCTAGCGGCTCAACGTCCACTTGCTCGTATGGAATCGACATGTCCAATGTCACTCCAGCGGCGGCAAGGGCTTTGAGCCAGCCATGTTTGAATCCCCGATTCTTGAACTTGGGGACCTCTTCTACATAGTTTTTTAGAGCGGCGCTCTGCCCAGCCTCGAATGCTTCAAAAGCCTCAGAGTCGGCTTTTTCCTTCGCCGCCTTCACGTCTGCCAATTCGGCCTCCAGCTTGGTAAGCACCTCCTTGGCTAACTTGAGTGATTCCTCACTCGCGTTTGCCATCTCCTCGGCGTCCGATCTGAGCTGGTCGGCAGTCCACGCCCTTTCCTTCTCAGCTTCGGCCCGCGCACTCTCCATTGTGGCTCTCATCGCCTCAAACTCGGCCCTACTCCTCTGACCGTCCACTTCCGACTGCAAACAGCCAATCCTTTCCACGGCATCATGCTAGCAGCGGCCTAATTCGGCGATCCTTCCGACCGTCTGCAAAATAAGTTGGGATCGTTAGATACCAAGAAATACCGTATGCAAACAAAATCAAAAGAAAGAGTTAGGATGAAGTCACCTACCAGAAGGACCGACTGGGCAGCTAATGCTATGGCCACCAAATCTGGCTTGGCGCAAAAGGTTGCCTTGTCGGCCGGCAACGAGACTGAAGCAGCCAAGCTCAGCGCCACGGCTAGATCTTTCAAAACCGACGCTTCAGAGGAGATCGGCATACTCTTTATTTTTGGTTCAACAACAAAAGGAGCGACCACACCCGAACTCTCCAAGCGTGGTCTTTTATTGACGGGGCCCTCCTCAGAGACGGCTTCGCTCTCGGCTGTACGTTTTTCTCCCCGATCTTTCGAAATTGGTTGTTCCTCTGTAACCGGCCGCTCGGCAACCTTTTCCACCTCGGCCTCATGAACTTGAGCCGTTTCCTCGACAATAATGGGTGTGGGAAATTCAGTCAGGGCAGGTCCAGAACGGGTGGCCTCGGCTTTCCGTCGGGCGGCCATGCGTTCGGCATTTCTCTTTCGCGCCATCTGCATGAGATTTTCCCCAGCCATACTCTCAGAATAAGCGCCGAGTAGGTCTCCCAAATTTATAAAAATATCTCCGAAGGAAAATTCGCCCGACCCGAAAGTGGACGGTGAGTTAGGCTGGTTAAGACCAGCTGCCTCAAACGCTAAGTTTAGAGCCTCTTCGGCCTCCGCAGCAAACTCTTTCGTTGGTTCAGCAATTACCTCGATCACCGGCTCTACGTCTTGTTCCGAATCAAAAGCTTCGAAACCAATTTGCCTAAGGGTCTTAAAGCTGGGGAAAATAAAGGCCGTAAGGTGTTTTTCGCCGGATGGGATCAGAATGTCGTCCGCGGCCAAAAACGTAGTATAAGTAGGCTCGTACCGCAAGAGTATATGGGCGGCTCTCCCTTGCTTCTGTACGTTTGAACGGCCAAAATACTTGAGTGCGGTCTTAATTTCCGCAAGGACTGCGTCGTCAGCCGAGGTCAGAATCTTCTTCAACATATTGCCTGCAAAAACAAAGGATTAGACTTGAAGAAAAAGCCGAATAAAAGAAAGATCAATAAACACAAGGAGTTACACGGCAACCTGGTTCACCCCTCTTTCTGGGAATAGGGTCTAGGCGATCTTCGCCCTCGCCGAATTCCCAGTTGCCTCGGACATTGACCATTACATCGTCAACTCGTTTGCCAGAACTGGCAAGCATGGTTACCAAGTGATGGTCGGTGTCCTTAGCTCTGAGAAAGTAGTGCCTGAGCTGACCGAAGGATTTGGCTAAAGTGTAGCAGTGCCGAATCGCCAGAATGCCAAGGTTGATCCTAAGGTGCCAGTTCAATTCTACGATTCCCATTATGATTCAAAAGAAATTCACATTAGGTTGGGAAAGAATCAAACCCCAATGGCGGAGGATGGCCCTAAGAAATGGGTGTAGGGGAAAGCGAATCTCGCCCTCCACAATGGATAGGAGAGGAAAGACGATGGTATTTTGGTCATCCCTCTCCATATCAAGAGTATTGTCCGTCACTAGAGATATATGGACATCATCAGGGATAGAAAAATGTCGCCAGAACCCAAAAATACGACCCTCGGAAAGGAGGTCTTTCAAATGCTTAACCATTCTAGTAAGGACTCAAGGGTATTCTAAATCAAAAATGAACACGAAAAATAGGATTACAAAGAGAAGAGAAGAAAACTTACGAAAGGCAAAGGAGACAAGGAGAGACGGGAAAAAGTTGCAGAAGACGCGAGACAGAGGAGGGATTCCGGCTGGCAATCCAGGAGGCTCAAATATTCAAAAAGTATGCATTTGAAGAGACTAGAGTTTCAAATCATAATAAATGCAAAAGATGCACGAATGAGGCGGGAACGTATAATGATGACCGAAAGGCGTGTGTGTTCTGACATTCACATTGGGATAGGTGAAGCTGCGTAATTTATGTTTCTCTTGACTTTTCAAATTCAAAACCAAACACACCAATCAACTGCCGTCAACGGGGAGTTTGGGGGGCAATTGTGGGAGCGAACAAATAGCAGAATCCGAAGCGTACGCTCTAGAAGATAGACATTACTCGGCTCTAACCTGCACGATCAGGAGGTCGAATACAATAAATAGGCCGAGTAACTATTGAACTATGAGGCCGAATAAATAAGCGGATAGTGAGCGAAAAGTGGACCAGGCCCCGAGGCCCTGGAAACAAGTATAAATAAAGGAACAACAGTCTAAGAAAGGTATGTGAGAACTATTACACTTAACTTAAAATACAAGTAATTCAGAGTGTAGAGACTGACTTGCCCATCGGAGTGTTAATTCCAGCACCCCTGACCGGAGTGTTAATTCTTTTTCAGGTGACTAGCTGAGGATCATCAACGTCCCCCGAGATCAGAAGAGTATTTCCAAACCACTTCTCCATAAGTACCCGTGGGATGCCGAAACGGATCACGATATTCCTCATAACAAACCACTTTGTGTCTGCTTCTTTGATGTTTGCGAGTGCTTCAACTTCCACACATTTGGTGAAATAGTCGGTTGTAGTGATGAAGAATCGTCTGTTCCCAGTCCCCGGTGCCAAAGGTCCAACGATGTCCAAGTCCCATTGAGAAAAAGGCCATGGACTAGTAAGCGAAGTAAGATTTTTGGCTAGCTGATGAATCAATGGAGCAAACCTCTGACACTTATCACATTTCTAAACATACTGCTGTGCGTCTTGCTGCATCTGTGGCCACCAGTACTCTTGAGTGAGGGCATGGTGTGCCAATGACCTTCCACCAACGTGGTTTCCACAAATCCCATCATGAATTTTATAGAGAACATTCTCGATTAGATTTGGATGCACACATAGCAGATACGGGCCAAGGTAGGAGCGTCAGTATAATTTCCCAGATGATGAAACCCAAAATCGGGTTGATCTGTACCAAATTTTATTGGCCTTTTTTTGTCTTTGGGAAGAGTGCCACTCAGAAAAACAAGTATTGGATCTATCCAGCTCGGTCCCAGGTTAGTGCAGAGACTGGATCTAGAGAGGCAATGCTCAGTTCTGGCACAAACTCAACCCAAACTTTTCTAGCATCTTGAGTATCCACTAAAAAACCAAGGCAGGCGAGAGCATCTGCATGACTATTTCTGTTCAGATTGATCTGTTCCACTCGTATAGATTGGAATTTCTTAAGTAAATCTCTTGCCTTGTCTGCATACATAGCCATCATTTCATCTCTTGCTTCATAGACCCCAGTGAGTTAGTTAACAACCAACAGAGAATCACTAAAAACCAGTAGTTAATCTGCACTTGGCACTATGCAAACCAGCCAGTAGTGCTTCATATTCTGCCTCGTTATTAGAGGCGTTCCATCCAAGCTTCAAAGCCTGGTTCCAGATGAATCCTTCTGGAGATATGAGTACCACCCCAGCCTCCGAGCCTCTGTTATTGGATGATTCATCAACGTAGAGCTGCCAGATATCACAGATGAAAAGTTTTCATGCTTCTGAAGCACATTTTTTCCTAGTTCGGTAGTGCGTGGTACCTGTACCGAGCTGGAGTTATGATGTTTGACGCTCTGAGCGAGAGCGAATTCGACGAAAAAATCTACCAAGACTTGGGCCTTGATTGCTGTTCTGGGCTGATACCGAATGTCAAACTCACCAAGCTCGACCACCCATTTTGCCGTTTGGCCTGAGAAATCGGCTCGGCCGATAATGGATCTGAAGGGGAACTTAACGAGGACATTAATGGCGTGACCCTAAAAGTAGTGTTGTAGTTTCCTTGAGGCAATGAGCAGGGCGTAAGCTAGCTTTTCCAATGGTAGGTACCATATCTCGGCATCTTAAAGAGTTTTGCTAATGTAGTACACTAGCCTCTGTTCCTTTTCAACTTCGCGAATCAGTACTGCGCTTACCGCATGATCTGAAACTGCCAGATACAAGTACAGTTCTTTCCCTGGTTCTGGAGTGGCAAGGAGATGTGGCGTACTGAGGTATTTCTTGAGGTCGCGCAATGCTTTGGTACATTCGGGAACCCATTCGAATGCAGCTTTTTTTCTCCATAACTGAAATAAAAGCTTTATTTGATCCGAGGACTTACTAATGAATCGGTTTAAGGCTGCCACCATTCCAACCAACTTCTGTAGTTCTTTGGCCTTTGTCAGTATCTTTATTTCTTGTATTTTTTTTTATTTGATCCGGATTTGCTTTAATTCCTTTGTGAGTTACTATGTATCCCAGGAACTTCCCTATTCTTACCCCGAAAGCTCATTTCGAGGCATTAAGGCGAAGTTGATGGGTTTTCAGGATGTTGAAAACTTCCCTTAGATCTGTGAGGTGGTTTGTAGCAAGCTCGCTTTTCACCACCATATCATCTGTATATGTTTCCATAGTCTGACCGAGCTTCTCTCTGAACATCCGAGTTACTATCCACTGGTAGGTTGCTCTAGCATTTTTAAGGCCGAACGTCATTACTTTATAATAATAGGTGCCTCTCAGCGTGATAAATGATGTCTTCTCTTAATCTGGGCCGAACAGTGGTATCTGGCGATAGCCGCTGTAAGCATCTAGAAAGCTCATACGCTCTTACCCTGCTGTTGAATCCACAATTAATCTATACAAGGAAAGAGAAAGCTGTCTTTTGGACAAGCTTTGTTAAGACAAGTGAAGTCGACATAGACCCTCCACTTTTCGTTCTTTTTTTTTTATGACGACTGTATTGGATAGCCACTATGGGTACTGAATTTCTTAGATTGCCCCCACTGCTAAGAGCTTGTCGACTTCTACAATTACTGCTTTGGTATGCTAAACTAAAGATCTTCGGCTCTTCTGCACAATGGGCCGAGCAGAACGGTTGACGTTGAGCTTATGGCAAGCAAATTCTAGATTCAGCCTAAGAGTATCATATGCTGACCACGCAAATACCTCCACATTTTCCCTTAGCAAATCCAGCAAATCCAGCAACTGAAGTTTCTCATCTGCGCCTGTAGACACCCCATTTTTGACCACCCTTAAGACTTGGGCGCCACTAATTGCTTACTTGGTAATGAAAGTTGCGCAGTGCAAAGGTTCAATTTCTTCGGCAAGGAGAGCGTCAAATCCCGAAGCCACAACCCCTTTTTGGACCAAAGCCTTTTGACCAAAATGATTTTTAGACCTTAAAACCCTCTCTTTCAAAATATTTTTGAAAAAGTTCCTACGATGTTCCGAGGCTCGTATTTCGTTAAATGTTGCGCTTTTTAGTAAACCGAGCAAGGGCAAAGTGGAAATGAATGGAAGAGAGGTTAAATCTTTGAAAAATCTTTCAAAACACCTTATTTAGTGGTTTGGGGTTGAAGAAAAGAGGAGAGGAGGGAAGAAAACAAGCTAAGGAGAAGTTAGGCATGAATCCAGTTAAACCGAAACTGAGCAGTCTTCACTAAAATGAGCATAACATTTTTTACACTTGGAATTTTGATGTGAGGCTACCACCATTGGAAAGAAGACTTCCGGGGCTTCATTTTAGGTTCAAGAATGACCTGCAAAGGAGTCCAGATGAAGAAGTTATGCCCATTTGAAGTTGGACCTGGAGAGCAAATTTTTCTGCCGGCCATTGGTGAAGTGTGCCAGCCATGGATGATACAGTGCCGGCCACAAATGATCCTTGCTGGCCATCAATGATCCCTGCCAGCCACTGGTGTCAAAAATCAGATTTTTTGTAGATTTTTACCTCCAACTGTTTCCAGATTGCTCCGACTGGCCATTTGTTAATATTTTTGACCTGAAGTCATATATTTCTATATATAGAGGCTATTCTCTATGGTTTTCAAGGTTGGAAAAATTTTGGGAGCCTCTCTCTCTACAAATCCTCTCTCTCTACATGTCTCTTTCTCTTGAACCTTTGTGCATACAAGTAGAGATACACTTCTCCTTTGCCTATACATCCTTGACCAAAGTTGGTTATCTTTGGTCTGAGATTCATTGGGATCTTCTTTGAGCTTTAGAAGGTGATTTTAGCTTTGATTTGGTGCCTCATTTGTGCCTAAAGTGTGCTTGGCTTCAAGAGGTATAACCTTTACCCTTTAAGTTTGTTTTTCACACTTGTTTTGCCACCTTTGCAAACTGTTTTTGGCCTAGTTTAACATGTGAGCCTGATTTTCTAGCATTTTATACCTTAATCTCAGCATGTTTTTGCTACTGTTTTGACTGGTTTTAGCTCTATTTTGAGCTGGTTTGGTTCTTTGAGGCTTGTATAGTGTGGTTGTGGTACAATCTCCTTCACTAGCTTAATGTTTTAGGCTTTTAAACACGAATTGCATGAGTTGCTTACGTGTTGTAGTGTCATTTTGCATGTAATTTCAGCATATATAGCTCTGTCATATTCTCATTTGTTTCACTCTTTAAATTGCTTTTGAGAGTTGTTTCAAGCTTGGGATGTTCTAAGCTTGAGATAGAGTTTGTGCTTAATGGTTTTAATCCTCTTTTGAGGGTTTCTACTAACCAACGGCATGAACTCTCTCTTGCTTTACATCATCCTTTGGTTGATGCTTCTTTCTCTTTAGAGGACTCTCACCATTGCACTAAATCAATTAAAGAATGAGTTGGTAACTTAAAATGAGTAAACAAAAGTGACAAGTAAAACTTGAGCAAGATAAGCATGTTGTGTTGCATTGCATGTGTTCAATCGGACGTTATATTGAACACAAGGAAGATTGGAGCATTTCATACTCAAAGTGATGAAATGAGCCAATCTCCTTGGTCTCCGTTGCCTTTGATCACACATGATAAGGTGATGGTCTTGAGTCTTGTTTTTTTTGCATACAATGAAATTGTACTCCTTGGTTCCTTGGCCATCAAGCATAAAAAATGCTTGGTTGGTGGTTTTGGATCCAAGTGTGCCCCTCATTTGAGGATTTGAGATGATAAAGAGAGGCACAGTACAAATAAACCCCTGGAAAATCCTTCATTTTCCTCTATTTGTGCTCAGTTGTAGTGTGGTGACCCGGAGCATCAGTGGCTGGCAGTGCCTTATCCATGGCCAGCAGTGCCTCATTCTTGGTCGGCAAGGCACACTTTTAGCCAGCAGATGGCTGGCAAGTCATTGGTGCAACCCTCAGCAAGTATTTCATAAATTGGAGCAGAAATATTCTGGAGTATGGTCAACCTTTCAAACAGAGCCTCTCAAGAGCAAAACGGTGGCTTTTCGGGGCAAAAATCGAGCTCATGCATCTTCCACTTCCTGAAGCAGAGCTGTGGCAGCATAGTTTAATGCCTTGCATGTTTAGTTAGTGCGCATTTGTTTTAATTGATTAGTTTGCTAATTAGTTAAGTGTTGTAATAGTTAGTAATTAGTTTACTAGTTATTCATTTGATTTGTAATAATTAGTCTACTTAGTTTAATTAGATTAGTTTGATTAGCTTAGCTTAGAGTAGCTTAGCTCTTATTCATTCGGACCCTCCTTCGCGAGGGCGTAATGTTGTAATAAGTGTACGTGTGTGTGTGCATGTCTTCTAACCCCACGTCTCTCTCCCTTTTATTTAACCGCTTTTGATGGTTAGTTTAGGGTCATGTTTCAATTAGCATATCACATGCTTGCATCCATTCATTTGCCTTGCATGCACCGAGGCTCAGCGCATCATTCAAACTGCATTGCACTTTCAATACTTCTTTGAATATGTGTTTAAACGCATGTTATTTAATTGCTTCATATGCCATATTGGTAGTTGAGCCTATTAATTGCATTATTGCATGTGTTGCATTAGGCATCTTGTATAGTTAGGATCATGCATTATTTTCTAACTAGTTTCTGTTTTGGCTTGGAGTACTTGGTAAGTTTTCACGCTTTAGCATGCTTGCATGAGTGTGATTGTCATATTGCCATGTTTCGCATGCTTGCCATGAGGCTATTTGCTTAAATGATTAACTGTTTGAATGACTATGGATAAAGGTTTTGTTGTTTGAATTGGAACGATTCAACGAGTGTGAGTTTTAAGCCCACTTTGTGAAGTGGTAAAATCATGTTTTAAGCCCACTTGAGGTGGCAAATCCGCATTTCTAAGCCCACTTGAGGGTGGCAAATTCAAACCATTTTCGAAAGAAAACATGAGTTAAATTGTTCCAAGTCTTGCGACTTAGTCTAAACTTGTATGTGTGCGTCACATAGTAAAGTTAGCTAATAATCGGAATAAGAACACATGAGGTTTATAAAACAACATATCATGATTAGTAGAGGCCGATCTTTGATCGGGGCGAGCGGGGGTGCTCATTTCAGGACCTTCCCCTCTCGTACCTAAGTTCCCGAGCCAAGGCAACTTTGGTGATGATGGACACGAGGCCTTTGGCACGAGTTGGGGTTTCCAAAATTTTCCAAAAACAAAATATTTAGGTGGCGATTCTGTAATCTGGCAAAGCAGTCCAGTTTTGGCATTATTTGATTCAAAATCGATGTTCCAAAAGGTTTTCCGGATTGGACTCTATGGTGATTATCAGTTTCACATTGCACTTTGTGAGACTAGATTCAGAACCGCAGGTGGAGTCTGAACTGTGAAGGCCTTCTTTTCAAACCCTTTTCCGAAAGGTGTGGGGGTGTGGAAAAAGGCGAGCCCACAGTTTCTGCCTAGCGAGGTATCGATAAGAAAGTACTTCTCTAGGTCATCCTCTTTTACCAAAACTTTCTCCAAATTGTCTACAATCTTCTCGGCTGGGGTTCCCCCAACATCTTCCAGGAAAGGCCATTTTGCTACTTCAATTGTTTGAACCCAGTTACAGAGCTGTTTAGCCTTCATGGTTGCCATGAAACAATGCTTTGATGCAACTTGGTCCCCTGAGATCTGCTCTACTCCGTGATCCATGGGGAAACGGATAAGTTGGTGGTTGGTCGAGATGACTGCTTTCATTCGGCGAATCCAAAGCCGACCAAGAATGGCATTGTAAGGAGATAGAGTGTTAATAACCAGAAATTCTATTTGAAGGGTCATTGTCCTAGCCACTACATGCAACACTATCCTGCGAAGTGGCCATTCGAGTTGAGAATTGAAGCCGACCAACAGTGCTTCTATTGGGGTGAGGTGCTACTTAGAGAGACCGAGCTTCCTAAACAAATCGTAGTACAGTATATCTGCGGCACTACCTTGGTCCACCAGGGCTCATTTCACGTCGAATCGTTTCCCAATTCCCACAGTGATAATTAAAGCATCAATACGAGGATGTTGAATACCTTCTAGATCTTTCTCAGTAAATGAAACAGTACACAAGGGAGACTTAGGTATTGTTTTTATCTTTTTTGGTGCTGGACCAACTGACATCACTTGCTAAATCTGTACAGCTTTGGCAAATTCCTCCTAGAGTGTCTCTTCTCGCTCGTGACTGGCTGTGCCATGGATGACATTGACAACCAGTTGAGGTAGATGCTCTACATTTGGTTCTAGTAGGGGATTCCCCTGCTCGGTTACCACTTTGTCTGGATCGATGTATTCTTGGAGATGCCCAACAACTACCAAATCCTCAAGGTGTTGTTTCAAAGCTCTGCAATTCTAAGTCATGTACCCCCAGTCCTGGTGATAGGTACATCTAAGCTTTTGATTACGCCAAGCTGGATCTCCTAACATCTTTGGTGGCCAAGTAAAGAATGGTTCTCTCTTGATTTTTTCCATAATACGATAGATGGGTTCCTTAAAGACTATGAAAACTGCTTCATGAGATTTGGACTTATCCACCTCATTTACTGTGACTCCTTGAGATTCTCCTCGGTCTGCTTTTCATCGATTTTCTCGGCCCGGCTGTTCGGCTGAAGAGACTTCGATGGAAATTTGATCATCTTCGAGGCGAGCGTACTTCTCAATCCTGGCACGTAAATCCTTTAGTGTTGTGGCTGGGTGCTTGGTAAGTGATTGCCTTAATTGCTTTCCGGCCGCAGGCCATGCTTAAAAGACATTACGGCCATCTATTCGCTGCAAATACTTTCATCCAAGTCATTATACTCTTCCCAGTACCTCTTCACATAATTATGTATTGTTTCCTTCTGTTCCTTTTGGAGACCAAACAAGGTGTCTGGCTCCTTAGGGATTTTAGTGTTAGAGACAAATCTGGCTAAGAATTCTTCGGAGAGCTGCTTCCAATCATAGATCGATCCAACAGGGAGGTGATCGAACCATCGGAGTCCGGACTGTCCCAGACTAGATGGGAAGACTTTGCACATTAGTGCCTCATCTCGGTTCCACAGAGACATCATCTGCCGATAATGGCTGATGTACGTGAGTGGATCTGATTTCCCGTTGTATGGTGTGAATTTTGGTGGAGTGAATTTCTTAGGGGTTTCATAACCACAATGTCTGGAGAGAAAGGGGAAGAGACGAGCCGATCCAGTGCTCGGTGCTGTCTCTGATGGACTGTTCTATCAAGGTGCTTAGCCTGTCACTCCCGTCGTTGCTCATTTTCTCTATTCTCGACTAACCAGGTACGGAGATCCTGAGGATAAAGAGGATACTCCGTCTGCTTGTTGGTCGTTTTGTGCCTCTTAGACCTCTTTCGGTGTGAACCACAGGTGTGGCTGCTTGATGCTTCATTTTGCACCAGAGTTGGCTGACTTTGCTACCTAGATTCATTCATTGGGACCTTCTTCACTAGTGGTTCTAGGGATGGACTTCGCCACCACAAGTGAGAGGGTTCTACGTCGATCCTCTTCTCCGTCGAGTCATCCATCATCTTTTTAAGTTGTGCTTTCAGTTCTTGTATCTCCATGCCCATGGAATCAATGATATGATCTTTGTAATCTCTCTCCAACAGAAAATGGTGAGAAGAAGCACCGGCAAAAGGTTGCCGAAGCTCAATAGATTCTAGAGTCCGGTTATTGTTTCTGGTCTGCTCCTTCATAACTGTTTGTAGGGCAAGGCCCTTATCCTTCGTCTTCTCCGTCAGTGGAGTTGATGATGGTGGAATATCCTCAATTCTCATCGTCGGTACCTGATGCAGAACTTAAAGATGAAAGGTCCATGCTCACTACACCAATTGTGCATATCGAATACCGCACTAGATGATTGTGGACCAGAGCTCTACACCCGATTGGACTATCCAGGAATCAAGACCCTACAATAAAGAGCACCGTTAGAGCTACCCGGTCGGGGTTGGCTAGATAACCCTCCGGTGTGGAAGTAAGTGATTGGAGAAGATGATATGTGCTCTCTAAGTGTAGAGAGCTGTGTTTGGGTGAGTATAGCTTAGCTCAACTTCGTTACCTTCAATGTGAAGTGAGTAGAGTTTATATAAAACACCTTACTTATTGCCCAAGATGGTTTCATGAAGCTTTGGTGCTGCCAGGCTCCCTTTAACATTGCTTAAGGTAGGGGACCATCGAGTAGTTGATAATTGATGCGTACACTCATTGTAACCATGTTCATAACAGATCACATTCCCTTGATCAACTGTTTCCATGATCCTAGGAGGAAGGGATAGCCAAGGTGGCAACCTGCATATGCATGCATTCATACCTTCCACGTTTCTCTGAGAGGTTTTCTCTGCTCGGTACCATTGTGCCCCAGCTCGACCTTTCACAAGGCTACTTATAGAGATGGGCTGGCCCATTTAGATATCATTGTGTGGGCTCGGCCCACTTTGGTTTTTGGTGATGGGTTCGGCCCATCAGTTCGGTCCAAAGATTGAGTCCTACAACTCGGCCCAGTCCAGCGTTGCGGCTGGACTGGCCTTTCCACTGATAGTTGGGCCCAAGTGCTTGAGGACTTGGGTAGACTGTGTGTTATGGAGATTGGCTCAGTTGGTTGGCCCACACATTTGTCTAATCCACTTGGACTTGGGTTTAGTGGATTGGGCTAACCCAAGGTTTGGATCCGACCCGTTTATATTATGCCCCTTCAGAAATGGATTAGTGTTGCTCAACCACAAATATTGGTAAAATAGTTGGATAATTATGCTAGGTTGTAACTAATAATTCAATATTCTACAATTTGAAATCAAAGTGCAAAGAGCCAAAACCGATTTACTCAGCTTCTATAAATATCCAATACTCTTTTTAATTTACTTACTAAGCGTAGCTCCAATGGACTATTTAAAAAACGTTTATTAGTTTTTATAACTAATCTCATATGTTCTTTAATTTTATTGCTATGTTTTATCCTGAGGCTTTCCAATTTTCACTCTAATAATGAGCCATATGGCTTACTATAGATAAATATAGCACAAGGTTTACCTATAACTAAATCTTTGTGTCTATATCTTTCCTCTAAGAATTCACATATAACATTCTGACTTTACATTTTGTGAGAAATTTTTTTTTTTAAATAAATTATATTATACCAATGAATCAAAATTGTTAAAATAAAGTATTTTAATACTACTCATTGTTATTTTATTTTTTTTTATCGACAAAGAAAATAATTTTACTAAGGTCAAAGGAAATGGTACAAGAGCATAAGCCTGGAAAAAGGTGCATCCCAACTATGTTGGTACCTACCTTAAAGTCCAATCATGTGCACGACAAAGTTGGCAAAACCCCAACTAAGCAAGAGGGAAAAAAAATAGATAAGGAAAAGTAGTAATAGAATCTTAGCAAAGAGATTTGAGTTTCACATCCTTAACTATTATAATAATGTTTAAAGATCACACAAGATAAATTAAGAATATCCCACTTTTATTAGAAGTGTGATTAAAAAAATCACAATGATGTTTTGATCAGTTAATTTAATTGAGTAATTATTTTTAATTTCACCTTTCAAATGAGTGTGATTATATCTTTATTTTTTAATCAAAAATTTTAAATAAGTGTAATTGTATGTATATTTTTAACTTTTTTATATAAAGTAATTTCAAAAAATGACATCATTTTGCGTTCCCTTGGAATGAATTAGTTTTTGTTCCCAAACTCTTCTTTTCCTACTAGGCAAACTTCATTTTGTAGGTATTTGGGAAGTAGCTATTTTAATAGGTTATTTTAGTTTTTGGTTATTTTAATAGGCTAAAATTTGTGTTTGGGAAGATGATTGAATTTTTTTATAGTTGGATATGATGTTTATGAGAGAAAAAGTAAAATGACTATGTATTTGATGTGACATTTTGTCTTATTAACTATTTTAGTATATTTTATCTTTTTGTGAATTTTAGCCTAAATGAGGCTAAAATTTCAATTCCCAAACAACCCCTTTATTTCCTGTGATTTGGGCCAGGTACGGTTTACCCCCCTGACATTTGGAAATCACCACATAACCCCCATGTGGTTACTAGATTGAAGTGCACACTAACTTCTGTTAACAAAAAAATGTAAATTGACAATTATACCCTCATCTTCATCTTCTTCATTTTCTTCTCAGTTCTCCTTCTCCTCTTCTCCATTCTTCTTTTCTTTTCACAAACCCAAAAGCTAGAAGGTAGATATATGTATATACATTCTTCTTTGAATTAAATAAATAAATATAATTTAATCCAACTATCCTTTCAATCCAGTAACTTAATCACCCACTAACTATGAAATCAAAGAACACGACCAACACAAAATAAATATACTTCCCAAAAAAAAAATCAATTAAATTGAAAGAAACAAGTACCAAAAAAGTAATTGGAATTGGGTTTGTGAAAAGGAAAGACCCTGAAATTGAGCATCAGTTCAACACACACACACACACACACACGCACACACACACACATATATATATATATGGAATTGGGTTTGCAAATTAATGGAGTCTTATGAAGCAAGATTGGGAACAAGAGCCATGAAAAGTGTCTCTTTTTTCCCCAAATCAAAAATAAAAACGCACAAAAACCTAAAAAAATCATGGCTTTTGCTCTTTGATTGTACTCCAATTCATAAACTCCATGGTTTTTGCTCTATGTTTCAGATGATGATGTTGATAAATCCAAAATAATTTTATGATTACAAAAATATGAGGTTGATTCCAATATATATATATATATATGATGTATATGTACATGAATGTATATGATGATGTATGTGATTCTAGAAAAATAAATATCTAATGTACATGTATATGAATGTATATATGTTTGTATAACCATATTCTTTCTTCACTGTCTATATGTGTGTGTGTGTGTGTGTGTGCGCGCGCGCGTGCGCACGCACGTGCGCGTGTGTATGTATGTGTAAAATATAATTTTGGTAATGAATCAATTTGATGTGGGACAAGATTTAAGGATGGCGTGTGAGTGGAGGGGCTGCGGTGGTGGTGCAATGGATATGGGTGGTGGTTTGAGGGAGAGAGAGAGAGAGAGAGAGAGAGAGAGAGTATATGTGTGTGTGTGTGTGCGCGCGCGCACATGTGTATGTGTGTGTAAAATATAATTTTGGTGATGAATCAATTTGATGTGGGACAAGATTTAAGGATGGTGTGTGAGGGGAGGGGCTGCGGTGGTGGTGCAATGGATATGGGTGGTGGTTTGAGGGAATGAGAGAGAGAGAGAGAGAGAGAGAGAGAGAGAGAGAGAGAGAGTAAAGAAAAAGAAGGAAGGAAGAGTGGAGCTGCTAATGGTTGAAAAATACAAATAGGCAAAGAATGATATCTTTTATAAATCTGAAGAGGTAGAAAGGGTATTTTCGTAATAAAAACTGACTCACTCTCTATAGAGAAGCGTGACTTTCACATTCTGCTATCTTAGACAGAAAAGCTAATAGTGTGTTTTAGTCCACAAACTACATAGGGGTTATGTAGTAATTTTTAAATGCCAAGAGATAAACCGTACCCGGCCTAAATCATAAGGAGTAAAGTGAAATTTGCTCAAACAATCCTGCTAGGTAGCTCAAAAAACTTATGGCTCGAATGGCTCGAGGTGCCAAAACAATGTCGTTTTGGCACCTTTTTTTCTTTTCTTTTCTTCTTCCTTCTTGACTTTTCTATCTATTTTCTATCTAAAACAGAAAGAGAAAAGAGGGAGGAAGAGAGAGAAGAAAGAGAGAAGATGGAGGGGAAATAGAGACAAAGAAGGAACAGAGAGAGAAGAGGGAGAACAGAGAAAGAGAGACACCGGCGTTGCCATCACCGTCGTAAACACTTCACCACCGGCGCCTCCATCACCATCGTCCATTGCCATCACTGTCATCATCGTTGCTCATCGCCATCACTGTCGCTCTGTGTGTATACACATAGATCTGTGTGTCTCTTTCTCTGTTCCCCTTCTCTTCTTTTCTTCTTCTTCTCTCTTCTCCCCTCTCATCTCTATTCCCCATTCTTTTTTTCTTCTTCTCTCTTCTTTTCTCTTCTCTTTGTTCCCCCTCTCTTTCTTCTTCTGGCCTCTCTATTTCAGAGAGAAAAGAGAAAAAAAAAATTGGCCAAAACGACGTCATTTTGACATTCAGGCCACTCAAGCCTCCAATTTTTTGAGCTACGAAGCAATTTTCTTTGCTCAAAAAAGAAAATTTCTTTTCTCCTTAACCCTTACTCGCAAACCCTCCATCTCGCTCTTCTCTCGCTCTTCTTCTCTCTCTCTCTCTCTCTCTCTCTCTCTCTTTGCGATTTTACAGGCATAGTCCGGAGGACCTTCGTGTTCACAACCAGTGACCTCTGCGATTGTGACCACCACCAGCAACTACAACCGCAACCATCTAGCAAGTTTCGATCTCTCTCTGTTATTGCTTTCTCTACCCCACTCCAAATTTTTGAAACCCTAACTAGTGTTTTTTGGAGGCTAGGGTTGGTTGAAGCCCTATTTTTATGGGTAACCCTTCCCTCTCTCTCTCTACTTCTCTGAATTGGTACATAAATTTAGTGATTGAACATCGATTATTGTAATTAGAATTTCTATGTTATATATTGGTGCCAGTGTATTTAAAGGCATGTACATTCTTTCTTAAGTTCCATTTTGTGTTCTTGATTTTGTTGGCTTTCTTTTTTTCGATTTTGTTTAATTTAGCTAATTTTATTTTTTCCATTTTTTTTATTCTAATATTTTTTTTTTTTTGGATTTTTTTTGTCTGGTGTTGTTAATTTTATTGGTTGAGTTTGTAATAGGGTGAGGTATTGTTTCTCCAAATCTTCAATTTCTCTCTCTCTCTCTCTCTCTCTCTCTCTCTCTATGCGCTTCACCATTGTACAAAATTCTAAGAATGAATGCATAGATAGATGTAGATATATCTTCTGTGTTTGATTTCTACTTTCAACTGGAAATTCATTGCTCTTATTATAACCACGGTATTCTTCTTTCCACAAAATTGTTGGTGCTCACATACTAATAATCATGATATCCTCTGTGAGAATGTGGTGTGAATTTAAGGTGTGTGATAAAATGTTTGCGACAAATGTATTGGAACAAGAATATTGGAGTTCCTTTTTCATTCAAGGACTAATTTGGTGAGAATTTATTTATTTATTTTCTTAATATCAGTAAATCTAATCCTGAAATGCCCTACCATTGTTGTGTCCTACCTAATTTTTGGTAGGAAATTTGGCAATTGAAATTGAAACAATTGTTGTAGAGTTCTCATACATAAAAAGTTCCAAATTGAGCATAACAAAGCTTAAAATGAGAAGTAGACCCAACATATAAAGTACCTTGAGTTCTCATACTTGTTACAGATTTTGTAACCATGCCAAAGTAGTCTTGCGTATTGGCCTCCCAATCCTTGGACCATGGCAATTCTTGGCTTGCTCTAATGACTTAAATTAAGGCATAACATAAAACATTTCAAATTAAGTACAACACTTCAAGACATTGAATCTGATAATGTTGATAAACAATCATTTGGAGTTTCCTGTTCTCTAATTTCTCCTGCATTTTTACTGGTAGTCTGTATACTCTACTTCATGACTGAAGCCTTTATCCTCCACCTGCTAAATCTTAGTTTGTTTGAGCTTGCTCTATTTAAAGGGAAAGTGAACCCTGCTCAGTGTGAGGCCCTTACCATGGTTTGCACTCAGGTAAGCTTTAGTGTCTTATTCTAGTTTACTTAGATGATACACATTAATTGGAGAACTCATTAGTGAGAAACCTTGTATAAATGTGCTACTGTGATGGTGCTTCTTATTGAAATCAACAAATTTTATGAAGAAATGGTGAAGTCTTATGATCCTTAAAAAAAGAAACATGCGGTAAGCTGTACTATTCTGTCCTTTTTTAAAAAGAAAATTTAATTTTAAATACTCATAGCTAGTCATGCTTTGGAGATGCTTTTCATCAATCAATCTATAATTGTATCTCATATGATTTCATTGGCTAAGCGGATCTTCTAACCCCATAAGATGTAAGGATAATTCTTTTACACCTATTCTCTTGTGTTGTCAGAGTTTTGCTTTCTTTATATACTAGGTAGCTTGCCTCTTGAAGCATCTTATTTAACCATTCGGTAATATCTTTTTTTTAATAGAAAATTTATTTACTTATTGAAAAAAGTAGTTTTCTCTTATCAATTTTGTGTTAAAGGTACTATATGATGATGGAAATGTGGAAGCGCTTTATTTAGATAAAGAGCGCTAGAAGCTTATTGACAATGGTAACAAGCTTATGAAGGTTAGATTTCTAGTGTTACCTATGTGCGAAGCCACAAACTTGTAGATCATTTGAGAGGAAAAATAAGTTTTTGAGCAATTCACAGCAAAACAAAAAATCAATTGATATGTGGGTTGGAGATTTCATTCCAAGTGTTGTTTTGAAAATATATATATATATATATTAAACTAATACCTTATCTAGGTTAAACCTATCTTTTTATCAATCAACTTTATTCTTAGGAATAAACTATCCTACTTGCAGCTTCATTTTTTCGGCATCGAACATGGAGTGAAGAACAAATTATGAGTTTTAGTTAACTTGGATCCACACATCATTACCGTTTTGATTGCTATTATGGCTTCAACTCCACATTTGGTGTTCTGTAGAAGTTTGAGAACAATTGCTAAATCATTTTGCTGTAAACCTTGTAGCATCTTTGTAATTATTTCCAAACCTTCACAATTATAGCTTTCTATTCTTGCAGGAAAACATGCCTAATCAACTAACTATCAAGGATGTTTTTCTATAAAGAAGATAATAAACAGTCAATGTAATGATCATTGAGAAGGCTTATCCAAGAACTGGATCTATAAGTGGCAAAAGTTTCTAAAGCTGGTTCTTATTGATACAGAGGTAAACTCCAAATCAATTGATTAGATAAGCTGAATTTCCATTACGTAAATCCTTGTTTACATAGAACGAAATCATTAATACATGTTCCAAATAAATCCTTGTTCAAGGACATATTGTGGATTGCAAAATCAATTCAACAAATGATACTACATTTTATATTATAGAGCCCTCATAGTTTGAAGTTTTCTAACCCCGTGTGTTATATTAAATGTTTGTCCATATATCACAAAATGGCTTATGGTGGACTTAGAAGATTCTCTTTCTCATAGTAAGCTGTGGACTTCAATGTAACTTGTTGAACATTACATGCATTTTGTCTTTAGGCATTTGAATGGAATATTACTTAGCTAGTGAATTCTCTCAGAGTTACTTTCTATATAACTGACTGATATTTGTGGGATTACAGGCAGTATGGAACAAGGGAGAGCAAAGAAGTTACAGTGGAAGGGAGAGTTCAATTTGATTTGCTTCAGGTTATGCTCATTGGGATTGTTTTCTATGCTCTCTCAGATTGGTTCATGGTGGTATATTCATGAAGATTTTATCAAAACCTAATTTTTGTACTATCACTCTTTGATTATGCAGGTTATGCAAAGGGATTATAAACTCAGTTCGTACTCATTGAATTTTGTTTCAGCACACTTTCTTAATGAGCAGGCAAGGTTTATGTTTTCCTCTCTCTCTCTCTCTCTCTCTCTTAATTTATTTTTTTATTTTTTATTATGTAATATTGAGAGTATGTTTAACTTTTTAGAATTTTTTTTCCTTTCCAATTTTTGCTTTCTTTAATTTTGAACAAATGAGTAAGTTTATTACTATGCTTCTAGCGGCCTCGAAACTAATTTGTGTTTTCATTATTCAGGCCCGAAATTGTTTGGAGAGATGCAAAATATAGTCAAAGAAGATAGAACATTCAAGAACTTTGAGTTCTCCTTAATTTTTTTTAATGAGATTTATATTGTGTAATTATAATAATAAAAAATTAAAAAAGCCGTTTATTCTTTAACTTTCGTTGTATATATTTTTCCAACATTCGATTTTCATTTATGAAATATATGAGATTATTAACTATTCATATTGGATTAATGTTGTAATTCAAAGAAAATGTGTACAAATAATATTGATTATATTTTAGATATTAGTTTTGTTTAGATTTTAATCACGGTTTATATGTTGTGATTGATAGTAACATTTTGTGGTCTGAGACATTTTTTATCACATGGACAAATCATGATGAAAAATGTATATAATTGTGATCTTATCTCATTTTTAATCATGGATTATTTAAGTTCAATTTCAGGTTTTATTAATCGCACTTAAAATCCGTGATGTAAATATTTATTATCACGGTCAAAACACGTGATGAATTATCTTTTAATGACGGTAAAAAAATGTGGTAAAAAATGAATCTTAACAATCACATTCTCAAAGATCACATTTTGACAACATCACACTTTAAATCCGTAATCTATTTATGATTTTGTATTAATAATTCTTTCAAGGGAGAAGATGAAGTCATTGACCGTGTAATCTATGAGATTCATTATTTGCTTGACCCAAAAGGCTGATCTAATCTTCACAAGCTCCATCAATTCCTTCCAATTAGGCTCAATTTGTGAGAAAAACTTTGCATTTCTACCATAGTGTCCAAGAAAGTGCTAATGGAATCAATTCCCAAATGATTTTGGCCAAGTGTTTGAATTTCTATCCATATCACCAAAGAAGAAGATTAGGTATTGAGCATGGTGAGACCCAGCTTAAACCCTACCAGTCCAATGTGTTAGACCATACCTTCCATAAGAAAGGAAATAGAAACAGCAGGTGATCTGAAGATTTTGTCTCAATGTCATAGAATGCACAGGGATAAGAAGAAGGGATGATATGCTGATTATCATCAGGCAATCTCATTCCATCAAGCCAACCAACCAAAGGCTTTATCTTGGGTGGTGTGATAGATTTCCATAGCTTCATGACAAGGAATTGGGGGAGGTTGAGAGAATATTCAAATAGATGGTGGAGAGAGCTTATTGTGAAGCGTAAAGAAAGCATGCATGGCCAGACCATGATGTCCTTATTGCCTTGGTTGAGATCAACATGCTGGTGCAAATTCTGAACTAAATTCTAATGCTACTCTTCATCCCACAGTCTTAGGCTCCTATCAGTGATGTTCCAAGATGGTTAGGAATAAGCATTTGAGGTATGAATCTAGTTTACACATGAATCCTTATCCAAGGATAAGAAAAAAAAAGTCTAGGGTAGCAACCGAATTGAGGAAAGTTTGAGAGCCACGCATCCTTCGAAAACTTCAGTCTTAATCTATCGCCAAGCTTGAAACTTAAATTGTTGAGGAATAGATGAAGAATCTACGATTTGTTTGTATCCAGTAAGATAATATTTCTCCAAACTGTGGGGGAGTTCCTAAAACATGTGTTGTTAGGCAACCAACATGATTGGTACTTTATTTCTAGCGAAGAGAACTCTTTTCCATAAAGCACTCTCTTTGGTGGCAAATCTCCACCACCACTTGCAAAGTAGGGAATCATTACACTTCTTAATTTTTCAAAATCCAAGGCCCCCAAGTGGTTTACTCATAGATACAACATTTCAATTAAGTAGATGGACTTTCTTTGTATCATCACAGTCTCTCCAAAGAAAGGCTCTTTGAGTCTTTTCAATCTCGTTTTCTACTTCAATAGGGATTTTGAAAAGAGACATATAGTAAACAGATAACGATGAGAGGACAACCTTGATCAAGTTTATCCTACCCCCAAGTAAGTGGTATTTTCTTTTCCAGGAAGATAATCTCATTTTAACTTTTGCAACAATAGGGTCCTAAGTTTTTAATCTCTTCGGATTTCCTTCTAATGGCAGACCAAGGTGATCAATTGGAAGAGATCATACCTTACCATTAAGAAATTCTACTACCTGGACTAGCAAGCCATTGCTATGTCGATGTCACGAATGATTGACTTGTGAAAATTGATCTTGAGCCCTGATATAAGTTTGAAGTAGCGATGATTCTTTTGAGGTTGACAATTTCAGAACAATTAGGGTTGTAAAAGACTAAGGTGTCATCTGTGAATTGGAGATGGGTAAGATTGAGCCCTGAGTTTCCCAAGTCGACCCCTTTGATTAAATTATTGTGTTTGGCCCTGATAAGCAAAATGTTAATTATTTTCCGAATGATATTGCTAAGTTCTATTTCTGAAATGATACTGTTATTAAATGAATGATTGTCCTAATTTATAAGTTGTATTCATGACATCCATAGCATTCTACTACTGTTACAGAGATCTCTGTCAGTTCTAATTCTTGGAACTACCATTTACTGTATTGATTCCATCAAATGACTGTTTGGTCTTTAAGACCTACTGTACTATTGTGCTATTGGATGTACCACATATGACTAATATGATTTCATTCAATGTATAAGATACTGCTTTGTGAATTGAATCACTACTGAAACTGATTGTTTTTAACTGACTGTGAGGACATCATTCATAACCCCTTTACACAATTGTTATTCACTAGACTTTAACTCACTATTTAATATATGTATGTAGGTGATCAAGCACCGGATCGGTCTTAACGGCGTCGACCCGAACCCTGTTTTGTCAAGCCAACTATTTTGTCTCATCACAAGGTTCCAAACCCACATGTGTCAAGGCTTTTGGGTGTTTCTAATTTGCCCACTTGTGACTTATATGTTATGAAGTTTTGTTTCAAACTTTTGTTTTGACCGTTTTGTTATTGGGATTTAATTCCCTAAGTTATGGCATGTTTGTACATATTTTTGGACATGGACTTATGTGTATATCTGTAAATGTAAGTTTGTTTGTTCATTTAAGTTCTCACAGCTCTTTAGACATTATATTTTATTATTTACAGGCTTCTGTCGGCCCCTATTATTGTATTATTTTTATTACTGTTTAGCAGGCCTTTGGTAATCACGGATTACTGGCCGGTTACGATGCTAAACCCTTAGGGGCGAGTTTGGGTCGTGACACTTGTGCATGTGTTTGAGAATTAGGCTTGGATCGGGTTGTGACCCAACATTAATATCTATTTTGTGACCCATCTAGTTAGTTTATTCAAACATCATTATATACATATTTATTTGTATATATTAAGCACATGAGAAATGTAAAGTTTTGTAGCTCTCATCTTTTGATGATGGAGTTGATGACCATATTAGTGGTCATAGGTTTTTAACCTTTGTAACTCTAGCCCTAATGGCTAGAGTTGATGGCCTTGGTTGATGGCATTTGATAGTCCTATTGATGTATAGCCTTCATGGCTAGGGATTCCCCTACTTATATAAATAGAGGCCTTTCTCATCCAACTTGGAAAGATAATTTTTGGAGAGCTTTTTGATGGAAAATAGAGATGGTGTTTTGAGATAAAAAGATGGAGATGGTTTTTTACACCAAAATTTTTTTTCCGATCTTCTTTTGCTAGCCTCTTCTTTGGTTCTTGTTAAAGAGAGTGCATCCATTGTCAAGTTTGCCGAAGTTATTTCGAAGGTGCTTCTGTATTAGTTGGTTTCAACCGTTGTATCCTGAGAGATAGACGCCAGCGTACCTCCAGCATCCATCGGGAGGCGGTGAATCTGTTTTAAGGAAACTGTCTAATGCAGGCTTCGGTTTGCTTCTTTTCTTATCATTTGTTATTAAATTTTTCAATATTTAATTTACAAAGATGAGTTCTAATCTTTAGTTATCCATTTTAATAATTTGTTCTATTATTAATGTAATCTAATTCATTTCTGTATTTTTAGTTGTGTCGTTTATTTCTGTATTTCATCCTTTTAATAAAAAAATTATTTTGTCATTTCTATTTAATTTATTTTATATATTTTTCATGTATTATTATGGAAAAATACCAACAGAATATAGACAAGTAAATATCAATTAATAAATATGTTAGATAACATATGACCTATTTCATGGTTGATTTTCAAATCTACAAGTCATGGAATCCCTCACCTCCTCTCTTCAGACATCGTTGAATTCCAGAAAACTCAAAACCCATTTTCATGCTTCTCTTAACAAAATGTTTTCCCCAAAAAATTGGCTAATTGTGGTTTATGATTTATCAAGGTTATCATTAAAGAAGTTCATAGGATAAATTATGTAACAATACAATATAAATAAACATTTCTTAAAAATTACACACACACACACACAAAAAGTTTAAATTATACTAAAAAGAAGTAAAGATATTGTAAAAAATATAACACTCCATGTAAAATGTAAATATAATATTATACAATAGAAAACTCAATGGTAAAAAATTTTCATTTTATCAAAAAAGAAAGTGATGAAAAAGATGAGTTTTATTAAAAAAATAAAAAATAAAAAATAAAAAATAAATAAAAACACTTTGTAATTTACAATAATGCATAAGAAGTGAAAGAAAATCATTTATCAAAGTTGGATATGAAAATAAATTGGGAACTCAAAAGAGCGATTTGGCAGAATAGTAAGGTTTGTTGTTAGTATCCCTGGTGGAGCGAGTTTGAGTTACACAAATAGCCTCTTCGAAAATTTGGATAAACTTGCATATATCTTGCCCTACTCAGACTCGGCTAAGATTAAGTTTGTTTTTCTAACTAGTTAGTTTTCTTAAATTACTACAATTTTTAAATGTTTGTTTTACTAGTTTGTTTTTCTTAGTATATTTATTCAACATTTCTTGTTTTTTTTTTTTTTTTATTTATTCATTTGGACCACATAAATTGGTTTTTATATAACAAATAAAAAATTTACAATAAAATATGTCATAAAATAAAAAACATGGCTTACAAATTGGATTTGATAAAATCATATTTGGATCGGGACTCAACGATCTTATAAAATCTAATTACTAGGATCAAAATATCCTATTTATAAGGGATTTTTCATACGACTCGGATCAATTGTGCATAAATAGATCGTAAGATCCAAATCGGGATTTTAATAACCATTGTTGGCAAGAACCTGGGCATGGTGTTATCCCTTATGGGCACAATACTGTGTTGTGAGCCTTTAAAAGCGTATCTCAAGTTTATTTTAATAATTCGAACTGTTCATAGTGTAAGGTTTGTTGAGTAGATCATCCATAAATTCAAATTAATAGATATTTGTAACCCAGGCGTTGGCCGATTTCGTTGCAGAATTTTCGCCACGGACTCACCCGGTTTGCCCGGTGGACCTTATCGACGTAACCGGGCTGAAGGGGGTAGACATTGCGGAAATTGCACAACCAACTCCCATCCCGGTCCATATCAACCTTTCTAACGAGCCAAATATGGAAAGCAACACGGAAATTACGCGACCAAGCGTTGATGGATTTGGGAATAACAGGACAACCTGTTGGATCCAACACCGCATCACCAAGGAGGAATGAAGGCATGCAAGTTGCAACCATCACCGGCGCGCTTGACGCAAAAATAGTCACACAGCTGAGCAATTCTAACACTTAAACCTCCAAAAGTCCCAAGATCTCGCAGAATGTTAGAAGCTTTTTGTCGGCAAAATGTGGAAACTTTTTGTCGATGGCGCTTCGAACAAACACGGAGCCAGGCTTAGTGTAGTTTTGATCTCACCAGACGGACTAACCATCAAACATTCCATCGTGCTTGGGTTCTCCACATCCAATAATGAGGCCGAATATGAAGCACTGCTAGTCGGGTTGAAAAGCGCACGCCGACTGCAAGCATCCGAGCTAATGGTCTACAGCGACTCCCAACTTGTTGTAAACCAAGTGTCTAGGGAATACGAAGCCAAAGATGATAAAATGGCCAAATACCAAACTCTAGTGAGAAAGCAGATCAAAAAATTCCAAACCATACGAGTTCGACAAATCGACCGAGAAAACAATAGCCGAGCGGACGAGTTGGCCAATTTGGCTTCTATAGCAGACAAATCAACCCCCAACCCTCTCCTGCTTGAATTCCTCCCAAAACTCAGCATAGAAGACTCAAAGTAGACGGAAGTCCTCTCCGCCGACCTAGGTCCCTCCTGGATGGACCCCATCATTCTTAGTCATTTGCAAAATACAAGAAGTGCCAAAAATTCGTCCATCAAATTCACCAGTCGGCCAGAGAGCTTCTTCCTCTCACAAATCCTTGGTCGTTCGCAATGTGGAGGCTTTACATAGTGGGACCACTCCCTACTGCACTGGGCAACTGCAAGTTCTTCATAGCGGCGACAGACTACTTCACCAAATAGGTCGAAGCCGAGCCCCTTGCAACAATCAAAGAAAAGGATGTGAAGAAGTTTGTCTGGAAAAACGTGATAATGCGGTTTGGAGTCCCCAAGCTCTGATCTCCAACAATGGCACCCAATTCGACGGAAAGTTGTTCAAAGGATTCTGCGAAGAGCTAAAGATAGAGTTCTATAACTCGACACCGGCCTACCCTCAATCGAATGGTCAAGTAGAGGCATCAAACAAGACCATTCTGGACGGGTTGAAGAAAATGCTGGAAAAGACCAAAGGAAAATGGACCGAAGAGCTTCCAAATGTCCTCTGGGCCTACCGAACTATGCCAAGACACTCAACCGGGGAGACGCCGTTCACTTTGGCATATGGCATGGAGGCGGTCATCCCACTAGAGATCGACATGCCAACCATCCGCAGCGAAAATTTTGAGCCAAGCTAAAACGCTGAAGCCATCGCCCTAGAGTTGGACCTTGCAGAAGAACATCAAGAAAAGGCACTGATCCATGTCACAGCATACTAACAAGAATTGTCCAAGAAGTATAACAAAACTGTTCACCCAGACAATTCAAGGTTGGGGAATGGGTTCTGAGGAAGGTGATGGGCAACACTCTAGTGCCGGGCGAAGAGAAGTTAGGGGCAAACTGAGAAGGGCCTTACAAGATAACTGGTATGGCAGGCACAAGGGCATACCATCTAGAGGACTTGGACAGCAAAGCAATACCCCGGCCATGGAACACGGCCAATTTGAAGTTGTATTATTTTTAGCTTCAATCTTTAATGTAATTTTTTATGGATGGCAGACATATCCCCTCATTTCCCAATGTAATTCTTTCAGTCGTCTGACTTTGTGGAATCTGCATACCATTTTGCATATGATGAAAATGAATTATTATACTTAGAAAATCTATTATATTACTAGATTGCAGTGCATAAGGGGCATTTAACTCCAAGCCGAGGTGACTTTACCCGACTGAAAGAGTTGATGAATTGTTCAACTCTTGTCTCTTAGCCGAGGTGTTTTGCCCGGGTAAATGAGTTGATAACTTGTTCAACTCCAAGTTTTTAGCCGAGGTGTTTTTCCCCGTTTAATTGAGCTGATGATTTGTTCAACTCCAAGTTTTTAGCCGAGGTGTTTTGCCCGGCTAAATAAGTTAATGACTTGTTCAACTTTAAGTTTTTAGCCGAGGTGTTTTGCCCAGCTAAATGAGTTGATCACTTGTTCAACTCCAAGTTTTTAGCCGAGGTGTTTTGCCCAGCTTAATGAGTTGATGACTTTTTCAACTCCACCAGCTAAAGGAGTTGATGACTTATCCAACTCCAAGTTTTAGTTAAGGTGCTTCACCGGGCTAAAAGAGTTCATGTATCGTTCAACTTTTGACTTGCCGTCGAGATGCTTTGCTTGGTTACACGAATGGATGCTTTGTTCAAGAATATTGCACTGTTGTAAAGAAGGAACATATTGTAATCGCAAGTCACAAATGTTGTAAAAAAATTTCGTTGATTGGAGATTGCAAGTACAGGAGTTGGGACTAGTAGCCTAGTTACAAAAAGCTCAAGTGAAAAATAAGAGAAAATACAAGGCTAAGCTAGGGGAGGGGGAGAGATCAGCAAAGGTTTCTCCGGCTCCAGCACCGACTTCCTCCAAATCAACCACGGCAGCCGCTTCGCTACATTCCTTTTAACCGGTCGCATTTTGACCGCCTCCTTCCTCGACTTCTTCCCTGCCATCTTCCTCAGCATTTTCCTTGGCATCTTCTTGCAACGAATTGAAAATGTCATTAGCATATGGCACCATATAGACCAGTAGGAAGGCAGGGGGAGAAGAGATGAACACCTCGATCTTAGATCCTTAACCAAGTCGCTCACAAGGCGCCTTCCAACCAGACTTGAAGAAGATGTCCTTGGTGGCTTCAACTTGCTTAGTGTAGCTCTGCTCAACCTCCTTGAAGCCGAGGTTAGTGGCCTTGTCCACGTCTTTCTGCCTTGCCTTCTTCACATCCTCCAGCTCGGCCTTCAAGGCATCTCTCTCTTGCTCGGCCCTGTCGAGCTGTCCAAGGAGCCTCGCGTTGTCGACATTCGCGATCTCAAATGAAGCCTTAGCCCGGCCCAACTCGGCCAAGATGTTCTTGCCGACAGCGTTTAGCTCAGTCACTTTATGTCGTAAGTTTGTAATGCGGTCCATGACAAGATGTGTTTTTTGCATGGCCTGCGATAAAATAGAGGAAGGTTAGCCCAGGCAAGAAATAAATTGAGTAAACATGTAACGACCCCAAAATGTGTATAAGAAATCATCTTTATTTAATTATGAAATGATATGTTTTAATTTAATTATATCTATTGGAATTGAAGCTTTATCTGTTGAGTTACGGACTTAAAATTGAAATTACCGACCTTTATGGGTTCAGAAATCAAAATTGAGTACATGGGTATGTTAATGGGAATTTTTAGAACTATTTGGAAAAATTAATTGGAAATCTAATTTGTTTGATTCGTTAATACACATTTGGGTGGTTAACTTTATACTATAAATTGAAGGCCTTAGAGGCTTCAGAAACCAGAACAGGGGACATATTTATGATTAGCACAATTTTTAGAGTCATCTGGGAAGTTTAATTGAAATTTAATTTTGTGCAATTCGTAAGAGCGTGTTTGGCCCTCCTTATTTGTGATAAAGCTTATATAATTAAATATATAGGTGTGTATGAGTTATATAAGTGGTTCATCTTTTTGGAGTAAAAAAAAACAAAATATCTAAAGAGAGAGAGAGGAAACCGTGAAAAGGAGAGAGGGAAGAGAGACAACTTTCCCAACATCCATGGAGGCTTTGAAGATGATGGAAGAGAATTGAAGGAAAAGAAAGAAGATCACCCATGGGACTTGGAGGAATTGAAGAGAGCTAAGAGATAGACAAAGATTGAGTTAGGTATGATAATCTATCTTGAAATCTTGTGTTTAAAGTATCAATTTGGTAAAATCATAGAGATCTTGGAAGATTTAAATCCATTTGGGGTTAAGGTTTATCTATGTATTTACTTGAGCTAATTTGAGGAATTAGAAATTGAGTTCTCTAATTTTGTTTATGAGTGGAGCTCAAGCTCATGGATATCATGAAATAAACTTTAGATTATGCAAGAATCATGTGAATTTTTGGGTTGTGGGTTGTGTTTTTAAGAACCTTGAAGATCATGAAAGATTAAGCATTAATCTTGAACTTTGAGACAAAGATTGAATTGTTTGAAATGAAATTACACTTGGTTGATGTTAGTTTATCATGTTATAGGGCAATTTTACATGTTTTTGAGTGATTTATGTTAAGAACCAAGCTTAAAAATGGAAAAACCAAGTGTTGGAGCAAAAAGAGCCATTTTCGGACTGCACACTGCCCAGAGCCGCACGTGCGGCTCTGTTTCCCGCACGTGCGGGAGACAGCTTTGTCCAGCCAACTTTGAATAAGCATATCTTTTGCCTCAAGACTCCGTTTTGAGTGATTCTTAAGCCTAAAATCAAGCCCCGAAAGTCTAGTTTCCAATGGAAGTGGTCTCACTCACAAATTCGAAATACAGAAATAGTTATGCCCAAATTAGTGACGATTGTTCACTTTCTGCCAACCAATTTTATACCATTTCTTCACCTAAACCATTTCCCATTGATTTCTCCTGTTTTCTGAGACATGGAGTATAACTTATTAAGGAATAATGAGCTTGGTACCACCATGGCTAATTGATTGAATGATCAAAGAGAATAAGTAAAGGATCGAGTATAATCTCATATTATGTGTTGTGCACTGTACTTGTAGGTCAAGACGAGGACATCGTTCCACCGCTATTAGAGACCTACTGTAGACACCCCATTTTTAACCGACCTTAAGACTCAGACGTCACCGATTGAGCGCTCGGTGATGTTGCATACTGTGCTCATTCAGAAGTCTCAGAGTCGCGGCCGTGCGCCCCGCCTCCGAACTTCCAAATCCTCTTCTATACCTTGTCTCGGTTTGCGAACCAGACTCGGTTTTCTCTGTTTTCTTTCCTGAGGGAAGGGAGTGGTCCTGTAGACTATCTCCCGGTGGCCGTGAGCTACTTTTCGTGGCCGTAGGTCATTTTGCCCATTTCGGAGCCCGGTTCCCGGTTTTCGAGGCCGTCAGGCCGTGTGCCTCGGCTCGGGACCGCCCAACCATCTCAGGTTTCTCCGGTTCTTGGCTAGTATCTCTGTTTTATCATTTTGAGGAACACTGGGGCCCCCGATGCCCACTTCGTGGCCGTATGCCACTTCCGGTGCCTACAGCCGGTTTTCGGGACCCCGAACTGCGTGATTTGGGCCCCGAGCTTTTATTTCGCATCAGGTTTCTCCGGTTCTTGGCTAGTATCTCTGTTTTATCATTTTGAGGAACACTGGGGCCCCCGATGCCCACTTCGTGGCCGTATGCCACTTCCGGTGCCTACAGCCGGTTTTCGGGACCCTGAACTGCGTGATTTGGGCCCCGAGCTTTTATTTCGCATCAGGTTTCTCCGGTTCTTGGCTAGTATCTCTGTTTTATCATTTTGAGGAACACTGGGGCCCCCGATGCCCACTTCGTGGCCGTATGCCACTTTCGGTGCTTATAGCCGGTTTTCGGGCCCCGAATTGCGCGGTTTGGGCCCCGAGCATTCATTTTGTATCAGTTTTCTCTGATTTTTGGCAGGAACCTCTGTTTTGTCATTCCGAGGGACACTGGAGTTGCAGATACCCACTTCGCTGCCGAACATCACTTCCGGCACCCGCAGCCCATTTTCGGGATCCCGAATGGCTCGGTTTTGGCCCCGAGCGTTCATTTCTCATTAGTTTTTGTTCAAATTTGGCAGGTACCTCTGTTTCAACATTGGGAAGATCACTGGAGGGTAGGAGGCCAGCAATTATCCCAGATAACCAGTTTCGCTCCTCCGGCGCCCGTTTTGCTCACTTCCGGGCCAGTGTTGAACACCCTAGGCCCATTTTCTTCCAACCAAAGCTACATATCTGTGATCAGGGGACATGGGAGGACCCTAAAAACTACTGGTCAGCCAGAAACTGTGAGTTTCATTTTTGGGCCTCTCCTTCAAGCTCTATGTTGTGGCTCCTGCTTCAGTGTTGCCGAATTTCAATCTTGGATCCTTGTTCTACACATCTTGGAGGACACAAAAAGAAGGTGGTCGGCCAGAAATTATACAGTTCATTTTTGAGCCTCTTCTTCAAGCTCTATGTTGTGACTTCTGCTTCAGAGTTGCCAGATTCCGACCTTGGGGCATTGATCTACACACATGGGAGGACACTACTGCATGGTGGTCGGCCAGCAAATTTCAACTTCATTTTTGGGCATGGCTGGCCGGCCAGGGGGAGTGGCTGGCCGACCAGGTGGGGTGGCCGGCCGGCCACCTTGCAGAAAACCACCTGGCCGGCCAGCTTCTTGCTTTCCAGCTCATTCCAGCTGTCCGGATATTTTTGCCAAAATATCTCCCCATCCGGGGGATATTTTGGGAGGGAAATCTTGCCTCCATTTCCCTCCCCTTTTACACCTTTTTTTGCCTACTTAAAGGGCTGGACAGCCCCTTTGCTAGGGTTAGAAAAAATTGCCTCAAGACATCCCTCTCTAAAAGCTTCATTTCCATAGCCAAAACCTTAAAAAACTTCCAAGTTCCTAGCTCTCCTCTTCATCAACCCTTAGCTCCACCATCAACACTACCATTCCAGCAGCTAGGAAGTGAATTTCAGAGGTTGAGAAGCCACAAATCCAAGCCAAGAAGCAAAGAAAGACAAGTCTTCAAGGGTAAGTATTCAAAACCAACTTTTGGGGCTTTTTCTTGATCCTTTTTTATACTCTAATTGGTTGAGAATTGGGGCTCCGACCCATACTGCTTTTGTGCTCATTTTGAGCCCCTCTACAACATTGTAGAAGGGCTCAACTTCATTTGGTATTTGTATATACTAGTTCCTTCAATATTCATCAAGATTGTCACATTTTTGCATGCTAAAATTAACCTATTTGTGTTGGTTTTTGGGGCTCCGACCCCTACTGCTTTCTTGCTTATTTTGAGCCCCTCTACAACATTGTAGAGGAGCTCAACTTCATTTGGCCATTGTATATACTAGTTCCTTCAATTTCATCAAGTATGCCATATTTTGTATCCAATTTTTGACCTATTTGTGTTTGTTTTTGGGACTTCGACCCCTACTGGTTTTGGTCTTATTTTGACCCCCTTTACATGTTTCATGAAGAAGGTTTGGTCATTTGATGTATAGATTGCATGTCTTGTGTTATACCCTTTTGCGGCTCCATTTTGCCTTCCATTTTTGGCATGTTTGTCTTATGATTTAGAGGTTTCCATCTTCTGCATATATGCTTATTTTTGGGTCCTCTTTGATGTTGTAGAAGAAAGTTTGTCCATTTGCATTTTCTATATACCATCTCCCTTTATAATGCTCTTTTGGCCATTAATCTTGCGAGCTATTGTTGCCATATCTGTGCTTGCATTTTGGCCATGTTTATTACTGAAAAAATGCCATATTCGGGACTGCCTTGCTACTGTTATTGCTGCCATGATCATATTTTGCATGTTTAGCATGGCCGTAGGCCATTTCGGGGCTTAATTTCACATTTTCGGGATGATTGCATGCTTCGGTTGTTATTCCGTATCATTTCGGGGCTGTTTTACATCATTTGTGAGTGCTGAAATTCCATTGCCATGCTTGCATATCATTTCCCATGTCATTCCGCCTTGCCTCGGTTTGCGCGCCCGTGGGCGCGCACTTCGAGGCGCTCCGTTTTCGTCACCGGCATCTGATGTGAGTGTGGCTGAGGCCCTCTCATGTTAGTGTGAGCCCAATCTACATTTTTCATGCCTGTGTGTCATCGCCTCGGTGTGCGTGCCTGTGGGCACACATTTTGAGGCACTTCGGTTTTATCCGATTTCCGCATTTTGTCATCGCCTCGGTGTGCGTGCCTGTGGGCACACATTTCGAGGCACTTCGATTTTATCCGATTTTCTCATTTTGTCATCGCCTCGGTGTGCGTGCCTGTGGGCACACATTTCGAGGCACTTCGGTTTTATCCGATTTCCGCATTTTATCATCGCCTCGGTGTGCGTGCCTGTGGGCATACATTTCGAGACACTTCGGTTTTATCCGATTTCCGCATTTTATCATCGCCTCGGTGTGCGTGCCTGTGGGCACACATTTCGAGGCACTTCGGTTTTATCCGATTTTCTCATTTTGTCATCGCCTCGGTGTGCGTGCCTGTGGGCACACATTTCGAGGCACTTCGGTTTTATCCGATTTTCTCATTTTGTCATCGCCTCGGTGTGCGTGCCTATGGGCACACATTTCGAGGCACTTCGGTTTTATCCAATTTCTGCATTTTATCATCGCCTCGGTGTGCGCGCCCGTGGGCACGTATTTCGAGGCCCTCTGTTTTATCCGATTTGCATTTCATCATCGTCTCAGTTTGCGTGCCCGTGAGCACGCACTTCGAGGCACCTCTTTTTTATCATTCCGGCATCCCGTATGAGTGTGGCTGAGGCCTTCTCATGTTGGTGTAAGCCCATCATTGCATTTCGTGCCTTTATGTCATCACCTCGGTTCGCGTGCCAGTGGGCACGCATTTCGAGGCATCTCATTCTCATAGCATCGTGCATGTTAGGTTGTATGTTAGTTGCATTTCATGCATATCATGCATATTGCACGGGAAACGAGGCACGTTTCGTACTCCGAGTAACGGAACGGGTCTCAATTCCCAAGTCACCGACACTCCGGATTATCCATGATGGAGTTAAGTGTTGTTTTAGCATTCATCTGCATTCATCCCTATATTGAGTTGTGCAATTCGACTCCTCGGCCATCATGCATCGATATGCGTGATTGGTGGCACGAGAATCGAGGCATGCATATATTTGTGAAATACATTGCTATGCCCTTTCCTGCTCTCTGTTGCAGCAAAATCCAAACTCAACCACTTTTCGGAGTCCGGCGCGCATTTCGAGAAATATTGCAAACAGAGGCTAAATCGGGCATCTCAGTGGATTTCTGCGCAACACAGTCCAGCATACATTGTATCAGAAGCGAGGCAGCCCCTGGCTTGCATGCCAGTTTTACTGCTTTCCTAGTTTAATTTATTAATTAATTAGAAATCTGTACATTATTTTGGACTGTATATTTCGGACTGTATATTTATTCGGACCCTCTGCGCGAGGGCACAAATGTAATAAGTGTGCGTGTGTGTGTGTATGTCTTCCAACCCCCATTTCTTTCTCCCTTTTATTTACCTGCTTACGATGGTTAGATATAGGGCATATTTCAATTAGCATAACGGTATGACAGCATGTTTGCATCATTCATCTGTTTTGCACGCACCGGGCTCGGCGTATCATACAAACTGCATTTGTATTTCAATTCCAAATTGAATACATGTTAGCTGTAGCATTTCATATGCCATGTTTAGAATAGCCGAGCCTGCTATGGTTGCATTTTGCATGTGTTGCATTAGGCATTCTGTATACTTAGGATCCATGCATGATTTCTAATCGGTTCCTGTTTTGGCTTGGAGTACTAGGTGAGTTTTATGCTTTAGCATCCTTGCATGCGTGTGAGTGTTGCCATGATAGCATGCTTGCCATGAGGCTATGTGCTTATATGATATAACTGCCTTGAATGCCTGTGGGTGGAGGTTGAGTTATCTGAATTGGGACAATTCATCAATCATGTTTTCTAAGCCCACCCGAGGGTGGCAAATCCGCATTTTAAGCCTACCTGAGGGTAGCAAACCATTTTCAAACAAACAAACATGAAATGTTTTGTTCCAATTCAGGCGATTCAGTCTATACTTGTTTGCTGCGAGCATCACATAGTAATCCTAGGCTAATAATCGGAATAAGAACTCACAAAGTTTTCAAAAACAGATATCATGGTTAGTAGAGGCCGGTCTTTGACCGGGCGAGCGGGGGTGCTCACGATGTGACCTTCCCCAATTGTACCCGAGTTCCCGAGCCAACTTTGGTGATGACGGACACGTGGCCTTTGGCACTGAGTTAGGGTTTCCTAAATTTCCCATTTAAAAAAATATTTAGGTGGCGACTCTGTTATCTGGCAAAGCAGTCCATGTGTGGCACTTCTTTCAAAAAATCAGTTTTTCTCAAAACGATTTGCCGGATTTGGACTCTTTGGTTCGAGATTTAGAACCGCAACAAAATCGAGTCCGAACTGTGGCGAGGTCCCTCGCGGGCGTTGTTACACCTACCACTGTGAGTAATAGTACTGTAGTTGTACATTTACCTACCGTTAGTAATTCTTATTATTAACGCTCTGTTCTTCGCAAGTTAATTACGTTAACTGTTATAAATGATTGGAAACTGTAGATTGCCTATGTCTCTGCATGAATTAATACTGTACAAATTGTCGACAGGAAGCAATTGTGAACATAAGCCCCACCTACTAAGAACATGATGTTTTGAATATCTTATAATGAATCATCGAAATGGCTAATCGGATAGAATTATGGGTTGCTTTATATGTTAATAGTTATTATTAATGATTTGTTATATGTAAGACAACTATGTCAACTTGTGATAAACCATGGGGAAATTTATGTGCACTATTGTGAACGGTATTCCTATGAGTCTGGGATTATTCTGTTCTGTTTATCCGTTTCGTTTATGCTATGACATGATATAATTGATTTCTGGTATGGAACAAAGTGTTGTACGGAACTAAGTGCTGCAACGCGAGCCACCTCTAGAATCCATACAAGCCAACTCTTGAGTCCATACATATGTGAATTGAGGCCTATGGCCGTTCTGTGAAAGTTATGAGGCCTATGGCCATTTTGAGGAAGTTATGAGGCTTATGGCCATTCTGTGACATATGTGAGGCCTATGGCCAATCTGTGACATCTGGGCCTATGGCCATTCTGTATGATCTGTTAGTATGAAACAACGTGCTGCACGGAACTAAGTGCTACAACGCGAGTCACCTCCAGAATCCGTGCGAGCCACCTCTTGAGTTCAAACATGCATGAAGAGGGCTTAATGCCGATCTATTTAAGGGCTGATTGCCATTCTGTTTAAGGGCTTAATGCCACTCTGTTCAAGGGCTTAAAGCCATTCTGTTTAAAGACTAGGGCCAAGGCCGTTCTGAAAATGTTTACAAGACAAGAGTAATTATATGACCTTTGCACTTATATACGTTATAAATATTACAACTCAAGTTTAATCATTAAATTGTTTGAATGCTATTATTCACTGAGCTTTGCTCATTCTGTTTTATGTATTTTTCTGTAGGTGAGTCATCGGGGATTGACACTAGAGTTGTATCAAGGTTCGCCTGTCTGCCAAGACACCTGGAGTATGCCTCCACGTGGAGGCCTTAATTTATTGTTGGGAGTCATATAAATTAGTAAGTCTTATGTAAGTGTGTGTGAGATCTATATAAATTCTGTGGTTGTATATGTATATTTGGAATGTATTTAAATGCTTAAATCCAATTAAACCATCATGTATGCACAAGCTCAATGGATGTTGTCTTTTATTGATATTGCTTCCGCCTAAGGCCCCATATATGGTTAAATATTATTTTAAAATTTTGTTTTGAGGCCTATGTACAGGCCGGTCATGGACCAAACTTTTAGGGGCGGGGTCGTGACAAAACACTTATGAAAAAATTTGAAACTCTTACCGTGGTCATTGATTTCACCGCAGACTTAACCATCTGGGTGTCTAGAACATACTCAGTCCCCACCATGTCTTCTGGCAGAAGTAGGGACTTTGAAAGATCGAAGGCTAGTAGATGTTCCTTATCCGCCTTCACAGAAGCATTAGCCAGGATGAGGCTTCCCTCGAGCTTCGGTTGCCAGACAGGAACAGGTTCTACTTCGGTAGCTGCGTGCTCAGTGTTGAGCTCAGCATCAAGCTCAACTGAAGGATCAGCCGAGCGGGCCCTCTTGCCAGCCCGGCGTGACTCAGCATTCGGTGCAGTAGTTGAAGCCAGCGCTATCATAATCCCAGAACTTTGACCAGCAGTCGGTGTAAGCGACGGGATGCTTGACAGCTCGGTGGAGGTGGAGTTGGCAGTGATGAGGTTCTTAATTCGGCTCTTCTTTGCTATTTCTTGCTCTTCTGTCAGTCGGATTAGGGGCACGTTAGGCAGAGTTGGGTCGAGAGGAGAAGAAAGCAATCGAAGGAAGTCGGCAACCTTACTCTTCTGGGGTGCTAAATATCTGTAGCTCGGTATGTAGCCTAGAAGCTCATGGCAATCTTAGTGCCGATATCTTAGCGCGGCCCAAATCACCTCTTCATTCGGATAGAGATAGTTGGCTTGTAACTTTTCAATGGTTGCAAAAAGAAGTGAGTTGGCACAGAATGATAAACTTAGATAAATTGACCGATCAAGGAGCACAACTTACATGATTTACCAAAGTCTTTGCTAATGTACCAATCGGGCACATCAGTAGTCTCATAATTTCCAGACACCCAGAAGAAGTCATCATCATTCATATCTTTGTCTGGTGTATCGGTTACTAGACATTCTCGGCCTGGCCTTATTTTCAGGTAATAATTATACCCCTCTGCCGTGTGACCGAGCGTGTATTGGCACAAGATCTCGGCCAGACCTAGGTTTAGACCAAACCGATGGTTTAGCTCAGCCACCTTTTTTATAATTCTGTAAGTGTTTGTGGATACTTGTGTAGGAGATAGCTCGGTGCGTCTCAAGAATTCGCAGATCAAGGGCTGCATCAGAAAGCGCAGTCCCTCTTCGACAATGCTCAGTACGGTAAAGGGGCAAGATTCTAACTTGCCCCACGGGTTTATGTCCTCCTCATCGAGCTTGAGGTGCACATCAGTTGGGACACCATACTCCTCTCGAAACGTGGCTAATGTGCCCGGTGTGTTTACAAGGAAGCGATAGTGCCCCACAGGAGGCTGGTTTGTTTAGCCCGGCAGAATTGAGTTAGTAAAGTCATGCACGGTGGCTGCTCGGTCATTAAGAGCCTTGGTGTTGGTGTGCCTAGTCCCCTAGGATTCTGCAGTTAAAAACCAAGTGTGAGTGGCAGCGCAGTCGCACATGTGAGCTTGATGTTAGCTCGGTCACTTTGAGCGCACTTTTGCAATCCAATTTATTTGATTTGTTAGATCCTTGCTCAGTCACGCGAGCGGGCCAGATGTTAGCCTGGTTGCACAACCTCGTACATTAGGTAGCCCGATTTTCTACCCCAGTTCCATAAACAGTAAATTTGCCCAATCGACTAGGATTTTCATATCAGAAGAGACGCTCTGAGCTCGGCTAGCCCCAGATCCACGTATGTTCATAACAGGAGATGATGAACAGTGTGGAAAACTTAGGGCACATGAGGTTTTTGACATCAAAAATGGGGTAAAACCCTAGTCTAATCCAATTATTGGTAGTGTGTGGCTATTATTATCATACTCTGAATACAAATGTAGAGGTTTAAGCCCAAAAACATACAAAAACTGTGAAAAACCTCAAGAACACGAGGGTAAAGACAGAGTCACAGGGAGGATACAAAGGACTTACCAAGTTGGAGCTTCAATCGGAGTTCCGATCAGAGAAACGTACCCCAAACGACAACGACGATGGCGATGGCAACGGCGACAGAGGACCGGTGCAATAGATGCTCTGATTTGAGCACTAAGGATCAAAAATGACTCAACAGAGAGTGAGGAAGATGAACAGTGAAGGTTGAGATGTAAAGAGGCATACAATATAGGTATGGGAATAGAAAAGGTGCCGAACTTGGAATCTGAGAAGACGGCGTGGAACAGCATGGAACAGCTGGGTTGGCCGTACGAGACCAATGGGCAAGCGACACGAATCAGTGACGAGACTAGTGTCAGTTTTGAAAGGACATGCTAAGCAAACCAAACAACAACCGAGTAGGCAGTAAAATCGAGCATAAGAAATAGCATGGTTAGAGACTGTGCATCGATTTGGGAGCATGGGTAATGAGGTGCTTGACCGAGCACTTGACGACCGGGTAAGAGAATGAGTTCAGCCAAAGAATGTAATCCCTGTCGCACTAGTGCAACCAGAATTAAGGGGCAATTGAGAGGAAGATTTATGACTTGATAATGGGTCGAGCCAGTTTGGGTCGGAGTCTGGGTCTTTGCTCGGTCAAATATTGGAAACACGCTGGACCGGAGACGTGGTCCAATCGTGTTAAGATAACTTCGGGTTAATAGCCTGGTAGAGAGGTGTGTTCTGCTAAGTTAGATGGAGTTTGTCCTCATAAGACTAGACCAAATGGGAGCTCGATCATGACTGTGGAGCTCGGTCGGAACCCTCATTCGAGTTCTACCGAGGAGACTAGACAATTAGCACGGTCCTAAGGTGAGGGCGTGGCACCGCGCTAAGCATAGCTCGGTAGGAAGTGCTACGCAACGTGGTAGGATTGCAGGAAGAAGATTCCGTCGTCTGTCAATACCGTTTGGCGGTTTTGTCATTTGGTGTTTGGCAGTATTTACATATACACATGGAGGAATATGAGAGGGGAACATATCCACGAGTCAGAAAAAGGATAGATAGAGGGGAGCGCGCAGAAACTATATAAACTATGCTGAGCCTCCATGCACAGGTCTGGAACATCTGGTTATTAGAGCTATCTACCTCTTTGTCTCTCTCTCTCTCTCTCTCTTCTTCTTTCTCTAAGTGTGCTAACTTGACCGTCGGAGGGTTTTTCCAACAGCACACCGCCGGGTAGCTTACCATTTTGTATTCTCAGGTCATTCGAAAAGAAGCGAAGCTTGGACACGAGGAGTACGGAGAGCGTCGAATATTTCCTCCCCATACATTTATGTTTAGGAAAAATAAACAGTTAGTATGATTTTAATAATTTTTTAAGGTTATTATTCTGGTTGATCATGGAGTTATACTTATGTGATTAAATTCATTTTTTATGAATTATATACTCAACAAAACCTATAATATAAATGGCTCGAATCATTAAAATATGGTCCGAATAAACTTCACAGGGTGTGACGACATAGGTATTGTCGCAGCATCCACCCCACATCCGATAGTGCTTACCTAATCATCAAAACTATGTCAATACACAAATATGATCATTACTCCATTATTGTGTTAATTATGTAACAAAAAATATGTAACACCCCAAATTTTAAAAATTCTTAAATTTCATATTAGTATTACTTAATCATAATTGGGGAAAAAATAGAATTTATTTTTATAATTTTATAATTGATGTCAAAATGTAGCTATATAAAATAATATAATTATCATAAATATATGAAGTCAAAGTGTAATTATCAAATAGGAAATTCGCTACTTGAATCTACAAAATAGCATGAGACTTTCACCATTTGAGACAATTTACTATATAGACGAGTTTTATACATGAGTTTTATGGGTTGGAAGAGGAAATAAATAGAGTGCATGGAAGAGTGAGGGTCAAGCGGAAGCTTAAGCGAAAGTCCAAGAAGACAACCGAACGGTTGACTAGCCCAATTTATATTCGGTTTTCTTTTCATAAGTTTTTGGAAAAGGTTCAAGTTATACAAAGAATTTATAATTATAATTCGATAAAAGGCAAGTTGTGTTATACATTGAGCTAGTCCAAACTGTGTTATGTTAAATTATGTTTTTCAAAATCTATTACTGTTTCAAATTTGATTTATGAACCCTATTTGTCTATAAAGAAAAACCAATCACCAACAATAAATAAATAAATAACTCATGTATACAACTGTTTATTCAATATGAATTTGATAATGATTTGATAAATGATAATATGAATCAATATTTCTGTAAGTACCACCATGGAAGTACGAGCGTCATGTGCCTTTAAGAGTCTTTAATATATATCCATTAGAAGTCACTTCAGTGGCCCTATGTTTATTCATTTTGGCAGCCCTATGATTTGTCACTGTGGTGACCCTCTAGTGTGGAGTAAAACGCTATGCGAAGGTAAGTGCTACAAGCCACCTCAAGTCACCTCTTGAATCCATACGTCTGTTTAGTTATGGATCCATATGTCGTAGATATGGTAATTCTATATAATATCATGTATATGATTTCCGAAATGGATTTCTATTATTTGAAATGAACATGAACAAATTATGTCTTTTAACTGAAAAGTTCAACATCTAATTTGTTAAGCTTAAATGCTTATTCATGGTGATTTTAGGATCCATATGTTATCGATATAATACTCCTTACTTTGCAATATGCTTATAGTTGATTTACAAATTTTTAGGATATAAGGATTAAAGGAGGTGTATAACTTGTAAATAGATTTTGGAGTGTTTCGAGAATGGGACTCTGGAGTAGACACACAATACACTTTTGTAATATTTATAAGATATTTATACAAATTTAATTTCTCATTTTGTAAATATTAGCTTGTCTGGTAAATGGGTTTTGTTGTTTTGTTGTTGTTGTTGTTGTTGTTGTTTTTTTTTTTTTTTTCCCCTATGAATGAGTACAAACTCTGATATATATTTTGGTATTCTTATTTAAATAATTACTTCCTCTTGCATTTGTTAAACCAGTTTAGTTCTAGTTGGTCGCTACTACTAGCCGGTCGTGACGCCTAATTCTTGAATACAAACAGGTCCTATTAAAATAGACTCACTACAACTTGGAAATCAACTCAACCATGGCCAATCATTGGACATCGAATCAAAACATAAAGAAGAATCGATGATGATGACGATGACATAGAGAGTAGTGACAAAGAGTTTGATGATCACCGTTGTACAAAGCAAAGGAAAAATGTTGTGGAGGTGTACTTGGAGAATATAGGGTTGCAAATGGAACAAGTCTATGTGACCATATATGCAAAATGACTCCATTTCACATCTTACTTTTCCCCAGCTATGTAGAGCACCTGTAGCCGCTAGCATGCTTTTATTATTTTCTCCACATGATCAGTAGAGAGAATTCCTTCAAAGAGGATTCGAACCTAATTGGAAAAGGTTGGGTGAGTGATAGGTTAGTGTAATACTTGTACTCCATATGTCCATGAGACGTGTCTTATTTCATTTCTTTTTGTCGTTATGATCTTTTGGGGTGGTTGTAGACCGCTCGAAACTCGCTCCGCGCGCCCCCCATTTCGGAGAGGGCGTGGATTTGGGTTCATAGCTACTACAGTTCGGACTCCTGTCACGGTTCTGAATCTAATCTCAGAAAGTGCAATGTAAGACTGATAAATCACCAAAGAGTCCAAATCCGGCAAATCGTTTTAGAAAATCAATTTTAGATCAAAAAGCGCCAAACGTGGACTGCTTTGCCAAATTTCAGAGTCGCCACCTAAATATTTTATTTTGAAAAATTTAGGAAACCCTGACTCGTGCCTAAGGCCACGTGTCCGTCATCACCAAAGTTGCCTCGGCTCGGGAACTTGGGTACGAAAGGGGAAGGTCCTCAAATGAGCACCCCCGCTCGCCCGATCAAAGAATCGGCCTCTACTAACATGATATGTTGTTTTGAAAACACATGTGTTCTTATTCTAGTTACTTAGCTAACTTACTACGTGATGCGCATAGCATACAAGTATAGACCAAATTGCTTAAGTTGGAACAAAATATCTCATGTTTGTTTTTCGAAAATGGTTTGAAGTTGCTACTCGCAAGTAGGCTAAAATGCGGATTTGCCACCCTCAAGTGGGCTTAAAACATGATTTGCCACAAACAAGTGGGCTTAAAACGTAGATTTTGATGAATTGTTCCAATTCAAGCAATGAAGCCTTCATCCACAGGCATTCATGCAGTTAATCATTTAAGCACATAGCCTCATGGCAAGCATGCTATCATGGCAATCACTTACACACATGCAAGGATGCTAAAGTATAAACACTTACAGTGTACTCCAAGCCAAAACAAAAGCTAGTTAGTGATCAATGCATGATCCTAGCTATGTCAACAATGCCTAATGCAACACATGCAAAATGCAACTAAGTACGCTCGGCTATCTAAGATGGCATATGAATGCGACATTTGATACATGTATTCAAAGAAGCGTATTAAAATACAATGCAGTTTGAATGATGCGCCGAGCCTGGTGCATGCAATACGAATGAATGATGCAAACATGCAAAGCATAAGGTATGCTAATTGAAATATGCCCTAAACTAACCACCAAAAAGCGGATAAGTAAAAAGGAGAAAGACGTGGGGTTGGAAAACATTCACACACACAGACGCACACTTATTACTACATTTGCCCTCTCGACGGAGGGTCCGAATAAAATGAAAGCTAACTAGCTACGCTAATTAAGCTTATTACAAACCAACTAATTAACTAACTATTCTAGCTAATTAATTATTACAAACCAAATTGAATAACTAGCTAATCTAAGCTAATTAGAATATTACAAAGCAGTAAGCTAAATTAATTACAACACAGGTAATCAACTACAACTAGCTAGCAAAAGCGATAAATGGCCTCGCGGGCAAGGGAGATATGCATGCTCGGTTGCGTCCTCCCGGAAATCCACTACCTTGCCTCAAGACGCCTCTGTTTGCACTCTTTTGAATCTTTGAAAATTACACCGATTTCCATATTGCTTCTTTCTGATCTCAAGAACACCTTGAGGGCTGAAATTCCTCCTATTGCTGCAACAGAGCACAGACAGAGGCAAGACAGTGTATTTGCAAGAAAATGCATGCACTTCCACACTCCTTATCATATCTCAAGCTCAAAGGAGTATGGCACTTGGCTCTCGAGCCACCAACCAAGCATTTTCAATGCATGGTGGCCAAAGGATCAAGCTTGCGCAAAACTCAATGAATGCACACATAAGACTCGAAAGGCCTCCACCCTATCATGCACAATCAAGGGGGACGGTGACCAAGAAATGAGGCGCGTTTCATCACTTCAAGTATGAAACGCCCCTCATTTCTCGTGCTTGGATTAACGTCCGATCCAAACACAATGCAATGCAACACACATGCAAACAACATGCTTATCTATCAATGCTAAAGTGGCATGCACAAGGCTCTATCATGTAAGTAATGCATGCATGGCATGTTTAGAAGCTAAGGCATCGAGACTAGCAAAGAGCATAGCATTATAGGCATCCAATACTAAGCCTAAATGACCAAACCAACCTCGAACAGAGGTTAAATACGCCAAAACAGTGGCTGAAATACACTAAGATCAAGGCATATAACACAATGAAAATATGCACATTTGATGGCTCGCCAACAAGGCATGAAGACACAACTCTCAAACACATTGAAGGAGTGGAAAATGTGAGAGTGTGGCAATGACATATGCTCTGAAATTACATGCCAAGTGATGTCATATCATGCAAATAGCTCAAATAAAGCATGCCAAGGGACTTGAAATACAAAGCTAGTCAAGGGCTTTACACTACAACCACACCAAGCAATGCTCAAATGACCTTAAGCACTCAAAATAGGCCTGAGGCAGGTCAAAATGGTAGCAAAAACATGCTAGACTTGCAACATAGATGTCAAGAAAGATAGACTCCCGTATTAGCTCACAAACAAGGCATAAGGGCACAACTCTTAAACACAATGAAAGAGTGATAAACATGAGAGTATGGCAAAAGTTTATACTCTGAAATTACATATCAAATGAAGCCATATCATGCACACATCACAAATATAGCATGCTCGGGGTCCCAAAGTGCAAGGCTAGTAAAGCCAAATACACTATAGCTATACAAAGCTAAGAATGCATGACCAAAACCACTCAAATCAGACCTAAAGCATGTTAAATCAAAGCCAAAAATGTGCTGGAATAGAGCATACACATGCTAGATCAATAGGCTAAAACACTGAATACACTAGGCTAGTGAACAAAATTGCACTACATGTGCAAGGAGCATGCATAAGGCAACCAAACCAACACAAATCAGACTTATGACATGTCAAATAATGGCTAAAAATATGCTTGAACTAAGCAAATTCAAAGCACCAAGACATGCTACTTTGCAAGGCTACAAGTAGGATTACACTACAAGTATAAGAAGCATGCAAGAGGTGACCAAGACAGCCAAAAACAGAGTTATGGCAGGTCTGAAAAGTCACAAGAAAATGAGCCTAAACAAAGCCTCCAAGAAGTAGCAACACATGCTCTTTTGGAGGGCCATCAACACATGTAAACAAGAGAAGAGGAGGGGGGACCACCCCCACCCATTTGGGACCTCAAAACCACTTTTCCACCATTGAAATTCCTCTGAGTTTTAGTGGTGAGAAGGCCAAAAAGAGATGGTCTCAAAGGCCTTAAAAGATGGCACAAAGCAAGGCAAAACATGCCACCAAAGGGGGTAAACCACCCCTAACTCAAACAAAGCCTTAAACAACCATTTTAAACACTTCAAAATAGAACTTTTTTTCAGTTGAAAGCTAAGCCTAAAATAGCATGCAAAGGTGGCTAAATAAGCAATGAAAATAAAGCTTTAAAGAGGCTATTACTCACCCTTGAAGCCCAACTTCAAAACCAGCCACTTCTGAGGCAAAATCAGGTCAAAGTCACTCAAATAAGGCTCCCAAGTATCTTAGCTCAATGCTGTGGTGTTTGATCAAGAGTTCCTTTGCAAATCCACCAAGAAATCCCACTTTCAAGCACTTTAAGCACAAAAATAGAGAGAAAGAGAGAGAGAGAGAGAGAGAATTCTAGAGAGAGAGTAGATTTTTTGCTCTAAAAAATCTGAACCCTCTCTAAGGGGGAAGCACTTCCCTTTATATAGAAATGCAAGCTAAAGCTTGCTCAAATCCCTCCCTACACGTGTAGGGAGGATGCATTATGTGCCTAACAGCTGGCACAGCTGGCACCAAAAATATCTGCAGAAAGTGCAAAAAGGCCGCCGACCAGTTAAAGTGGTCGACCGACCACCCCACCTAGTCAACCGACCACCCAATGTGGTCGACAGGGATAAAAGTTGGTCGATAGAGGGGGAAAGGTGGTCTACACAAAGAAAAGAAGGTGGTGGCAGGCTGTTGACCACTTAAGGTGGTCGACCGACCACCCACCCTAGTTGACCGACCACCACAAGTGGTCTACAGGGGAGAAAACTGGCTGGTAAGGGAGAAAAGTGGTCTACACCTCTACTTCTCCCTCCAGGCAAAAGGGGGCACCAAGGATTGGCTTAAGACCAGCACAAAACCAAGAGAGTTCAGAGACTCAGGGGCAAGGTGCGTAGCTGAAAACCCTCGAGGACTCCAAACGAGCGCAAATATGCGCAATCATCGGGCACTCAAACGATGACGTCCAAGTTTTTAGGACGGTCAAAAATGGGGTGTCTACAGTGGTGTATCATCGTTTTTTATTGAGTGAAAATCTGACCTAGACCTTGTTAAGGTTGTTCTTTGCGAAAATTACCCACAAGTCTTTTTTGAGAAGTATGTATTCTATTTAATCCCAAAACTTTTTAGATAGACCCAAAAGTCCTATAGTCATTTATCTTCTCTTCTTTCCTTGCACCTTGCTTCTTCTCTGTGTCTCTCTTTCTTTAATATCGGTAATGACTAGGACCACGCCTTCATTTTTTTTCGTTATCTTTCTAATCTACAATCACCTGCGACCAGAGACCACCATTGATTAGGGTTCACGGGAAACCATGGAGTACCAACTCCTTGCTTCGTGCTCGCCGACAATAAAAAGAGATGAGTTTCTGACGAAAAAGATGAGTAGATCTACTTTAATCTGATGTAGATCTACTTAGATTTACATCAATCCGAGTAGATCTACGTTAGATCCGGTTAGATCTAAGCTAAAAAATAGTTGTTGGAATACAAGCATCTCTCCATATATCTGTCTCTTTCCTTTGATCTCTCAGTTTTAATACTTTTTTTGTACTATACACTTCTATTTTCCTGTTATAATGGAGAAAAATTCTAAGTTCTAAACAAATTGTTTTCGAATTTTAATTACAAAAGGTGAAAACTGTAAAATTTTTCAGTTTTAATTTTTTTGTTGCTGAATAGAATCACTCTTTAGAACTGTAAAATTTTTCAGTTTCACAACATGCTTTTCAGTTTGATTAGTAAGGATAAATACTTAATAGAATCATACTTTGAAACTATAACATTTTACTGTTTCAAAGCTTACTTTCCAGTTTGATCAATATTAGAAATTATTTGCTTAAACCCTACAAAAATTAGGGAAAAAAATGTTTTTTCATTGTTGTTGTTTGTTGTTCTTAGGTTTTTTTTTTTTTTTTTTCAGTTTATCAATATTTAGCACATTTTCTTTATTTTTTCACTTTAATTTCTTAGTTTATTCTTCTTCTTTTTTCGGCAATATTATAGATATTCCAGTGAGTCACCAGCGATATTCTTGACGTCTAGCGAATATTCACTACAACAAATTACACTTTTGGCAACTAAATTTTTAGTCGTCAAAAGTCATATTTTAGTCGCCAAAACGTTTTGCCGACTAAACTTTTTGGTCGCCAACTTTGTCCCTAGATTATTGTCGGGGAAAGATATTGGCAACTAAAAATTATTTAGTCGCTGAAAGTCCTCAATTGGCGACTAATTTTTTAGTCTCCAAAAGTTTTCAATTGGCTACTAAGAATTATTTAGTCACTGAAAGTATTCAATTGGAGACTAATTTTTTAGTCGCCAAAAGTTCATAATAAATTTAACATTATATTTTTAGTGACTAAAATTTTTTGTCACCAAAAACTTAATCATTTAGGGCGACCAAACTTTTAGTCGCTAATTTTCTTTTTTTATTAATCTTATTTCTTTTAGCTACTAAATGGTTTAGTAGCCTAAAGTCTAGTTTTTGTTTAACTACTAAAGTTTTAGTCGCCAATTAATTTTCCTTCTTTTGTTTTTTTTTTTTGGCTACGAAATCATTAGTCGCCTAAAGTCTTTTGCTTATGGCTACTACATATTTAGTCGCCAAAAGATTTGTTTCCATTTAATTCTTTTTTTAGCTACTGACTATTTAGTCGCTAAAGATATTTATTCCATTTTTGGCTACCAATTGTTTAGTAGCCAAAAACATAATTTTTTGTTTTTTTTTTTTTTTTAATTAATTTGTTCACAACTTATATGTATTCCATACAACCTGTAACATGTATACAAACAAAACAATACATATATATATATATATATTATCACCCATTCCACAATCTGCATCTATTTCACTTATAACCATCCAAACAAAATTATAACTTTTAATGTCAACATTGCAAACAAAGTATATTCCAACTTAAATAATAATTTCATACAAACCTATTTAAACATATGAGCTACCAGTGACATCTATACACTAGTTATATATAAAATCAAAAAACTTCAAAAATTCACTAGAATAAATCAAAAGGCGTTCTGCATGAAGGGATACACCAAAGGCATTCTGTTGGTGTTGAGCAGAACCCAATAAGACATAATAGATTCCTGTGAACAGCTACACTTATCATCTCAACTTCACACTGGAATGCTGCGTCTCCACCAGAACTCTCATAGTCATTTAATCGTTCCACAGCCACTTTAGTATTATTTGAAAGCACTCCTTTATAAACCTTTCCAAAACCCCTCCTTTCCAAGGACATTTTTCTCATTAAAGTTGTCTATAGCTAGCTGTAATTCTCGCGAAGCAAATCTTCTCAATTGGCCAACTTCAATTCTTTTGTCAACTTCACCTGAGCATACAAATAAACAGAATCCATCAGTAAATTACCAAAAAACCCAAGTCACACCAAAATCAATACCTCAATTATATATCTACCAAAGATTTAGAATTAATGAGAAAGCTAGAGGTTAATACACATTGACAAGATAATATATCAAACACTGAGGAACTAACAAAAATATAGTGTGCCAAAAAAAAAGGAAATTATGAACTATAAACTATGCTAATAAAATCTCAAAATTCAACTGATAACATTTCTTTAGCATTGTTTCATTAAATCCAATTTTTATATACTAATAAGTATTTTTTGCTTTTCTAAAAAGAATCCAATCTGCCTGTAGATATCAAAGATGCTTCATAAATTGATTAGGGAAAAATATTAAATAAACCTAACAAACAGTTGTCACAAGTCCTTTTCCGACTAAGTTTAAGGCGTATTCGGCTCTAACTCTCAACCTACGGGTCCGAATTACATTCCGTCAGTTGTCACATGTCCTATTTGTCAAGGTGAAGCTGTCTGTGAGAGCCACACGGTGGTTCGGGGGCTGTTTTGAATTTTTAGCCCCGGAACACCTTTTTCCCAACTAAGTTTAAGGCATATTCGACTCTAACTCCCAACCTATGGATCCGAATTACATTCCGTCAGTTGTCACAAGTCCTATTTATCAAAGGGAAGCTATCCGTCAGAGCCACATGGTGGTTTGGGGGCTATTTTGAATTTTCTCCCCCGGAACACCCTTTTTCGACTAAGTTTAAGGCGTATTCGGCTCTAACTCCCAGCCTATGGGTCTAAATTACATTCCATCAGTTGTCACAAGTCCTATTTGTCAAGGGGAAGCTATCCGTGAGAGCCACATGGTGGTTTGGGGGCTATTTTGAATTTCCACCCCCGGAACGCCTTTTTTCGACTAAGTTTATGGCGTTTTCGGCTCAAACTCCAAGCCTACGGGTCCTAATTACATTACGGCTGTTGTCACAAGTCATAATTGTCATGGGGAAGCTATCCGTAAGAACCACACAGTGGTTCGGGGGCTTTTTTGAATTTTCACCTCCGGAACGCCCTTTTCCGACTAACTTTAAGGCGTATTCGGCTCTAACTCTCAACCTACGGGTCCAAATTACATTATGTCAGTTGTCACAAGTCCTATTTGTCAAGGGGAAGCTATCTGTGAGAGACCCGCGGTGGTTCGGGGCCTATTTTGAATTTTCACCCCCCGAAACGCCCTTTTTCGACTAAGTTTAAGTCGTATTCAGCTCTAACTCCCAACCAACGAGTCTGAATTATATTCCGTCAGTTGTCACAAGTCGTATTTGTCAAGGGGAAGCTATATGTGAGAGCCACATGGTGGTTCAGGGGTAGACCTGTCAACGGATCGGGTATAACCCGAATCCGATCCGAATCCGATCCAATTAATCCGATCCATTTATGTATATCCGAATTCGAAAATCTATTTAATTCGAATTTGCATAGCCCGATTCAAAACGGTTCAGATTCGGATAAATCCGATCCGGTTCATTTGTTTGCCTAATCCGATTGAATTCCTAGAAACCATATCAGATCTCTCAGAATCAAATCTCTCTCATCGTCTCTTTCATCATTTCTCATCAAAGAATACCTAGATCTCTCTCGTAATCAAATCTCTCTCTAATCGTCTCTTCCTACTCCGATTGACGACGATGAACTTAGCCAAATCGAGCTCTGTGCCGTTTCTAATCTAGGTATTCTTCGGTGAGCTCTCTGGTCAATATCAAATCTATCTTTCATCGTCTTCTTCTCCGACTTCTCTGATCTAGGTATTCTTCGGTGAGCTCTTTGATCCGTTTGTGTTTGTCATTGTATCTACTTTTTACTGCCTTGTGCTTGTGTTTCTCCTTTATATAAGAGGTCTGGGTTGTTTGTTTGAATGGAAAATCAATTCTGAAACATTTTCTTGGATGTTTTTAGGACTCTATATATTTGTTATTTGATGGGTACTTTGGGTTGTTTGTTGAATGTAATATCATATATTTGTTATCAGTTTTGAATCAAGGGGTCGGTTGATTTATTTAAGCTGTTTCAACTTGGTGTTTTTTGTCTATTAGGCTGTGTTTTTTCCACTGTTTCCCTCATATTTTCCTTTCCATTTTCAAATCATTACCCCAATTCCATGACCCAAACATAGCCTTATACATAGCAGTTTATATCTAGTCAACTCAGGATATGTGGAAGGAGAATTGCTACATAGCAGGACAGGTGAATGTTAATTCTATTATAGATTACAGTTGCTATATTTTTCAACTCAATGTGGAGACAAGAAAATGTGTTTATCTATATAAATTTTTATCTTAATTTTCACTTTTTATCTCGATAAATATTGGTATTATAATCTATACTTTCATTCTGAAATTTCTCTTCTATGTTAGATTCATGGGTCTGGTCTATCTTTGTATTTTTAACTATGTTTCAATGGTCGATTTTGTTATTAATTATTTTGTATCTATAAAAGTATTGAATTAAGATGACTGGTGTCCATAGGTTTTGGAAATTGTGGGTCTCAATGATAGGATGTTGGTTTAAATTCCCTTGTAGTACATGCATCTTTAGAACTCCACCATCTTATATATCTTCCACTAATTATATATCTATTATGGTTGGTGCATTATATCATCTTATATATCCTCTGCAAAGACTTAGTAATGGGATAGCTGCTTATCAGTTTTGTTGTTTTTAAATGAATTCCACATGCCTTTACAGTAAATTGATCACATGCACACAAATCTATATAATTTCCAAATTGGTGCACACTATTTTTAAATGAACTCCTGCTCCTTTATGTTTGATTTCTTGTGTAGTGCATATTTGAGTTTTTGAGCCAAAAATGTCTTCAGATTATAGCGAACCTATTATTCCTGATGATGCCGAGTTGGATGACGATGTATCTCAAGGACCCACAAAGAGGATTCGAAAACTAACTTCGAAGGTATGGGATGACTTTGTCAAATTTAAAGGACCTAGTGGAAATGACATAGCTAGATGTAAGCATTGCAATAGGGAATTTGTTGGAGAGAGTAGGAAAGGGACTAGTCATTTAAAAAATCATTTGTTGAAGACATGTCCAGTACTTAAAGGGCCAAATGCTCCTAGGAATGCTAGTAAGGCTGCTTCTGAATCTACTCCTAAGGCTGCAACTTTTAAATTCGATCAAGAGAGAAGTCGTATGGATTTTTCTAGGATGATAATCAAGCATAATTATCTTTTTAACATGGCTGAGCATGAGTTTTTTGAAATATTTTGCAATAATCTTTAACCAATGTTCAAACTTGTGTCTCGTAACACTATTAGAGCAGATGTCCTTGATGTTTATGAAATAGAAAAGGCCAAATTATATCAATTTTTGGATGAACTCTCTTCTAAGATCACCTTGACAACTGATATATGGACTTCAGACCATCAGAATTTTGCCTATACATGTTTAACTGCCCATTATGTGACTAATGATTGGGAGTTAAAGAAGAAAATCCTTGCTTATAGACGCATTGATTACCTTCAAATTACTAACAAGGTAGGGGCAAGCATTGGTCCCCATGAACACCTTCAACGGGCTGTTGAGGCTTTGAAGGCCGAAGGATTAAACAAACAGCAAGTGCTTGCAGTGGTTGCAAAACTGTGGATGATACTTTTGCCACTCAAGTTGGGGGTAGTCTGAATCAAGGGGCAAACCGAGACAAAAGATGTTGTACCAGAAACACCCCTTTCAACTCCAATCTTACACTCGGAAGAGATCATCAAAAGTCAGCACCTACCGACCCTTTCGCCGATACATCCAACACAACCAGCTCACAACCTGCCAAATACCCACCTCGGGGCCAGAGGGTGTTCACCCCACTGGACATGTCTCTGTCAACGGCCCTGAGGGTCCTGATCGAAAAGGGGCATCTGAAGCCCCTGGAGCCGCGGCCATTACTGAATAAACTTCCTCTCTCCCACAACCCGGCGAAGTACTGTGTCTTTCATCAGCAAGCTGGCCATGACACTGACATGTGTCTTCGTCTTCACCATGAAATACAAGATCTGATTAATAAAAAGGTCATCTTCGCGTCAAGTCCTGCAAAGTTTATCGGCACTGGATCGGTGAACTTGGGGGATAATGTGACCATGTGATCGGGGGGATCAGCCAGCTGTGGGTGGCGCTCGATTTACTCCAGACGTAGGAATGGCATGCACTGTTTTGAGCATTTGCGAATGCTAGTTTTGTAGTTTCTGACTTGGGTGTTGAGTCAGTTCTGTGGTTTTGTTTTAAGTCTGTCTCTTTGTTTTGAGTCAGTCTTTTTGTTTCGGGTCTGTCTTGTTGTATCGAGTCAGTCCTGTTTTGTTAGAGTCAGGTGATCCCGGGGGCGTTACCTCGAATATCACTATTTTGTTTTGTGTTTGTCTTTTCGCTTTCTTTTGAGTCTGTTTCTGCCGGGGAGCTAGTTACACCAGTAGATCTAATTGAAACAACTGTGGTTTTCATGCTTTTGTGCTTGTTTTTGCTTTGAGCCTATTGTGCCAGCAAACTTGAATGAAACGGCAGTGCATTTCACCTGCTCTTTTGTGCCTTGAATTCATTACATCGACCTAAGTTTTTCAAAAACTCTTTTTGATCACTGTGGTGAAAACAAAGAGGAAGGAATTCCTCGGGATTTGTAAAAATTTGATCAATTGAGAGAAAGAGAGGCATGCTGAGCCCTTAACGAATGAGATCATGCTTGTTAGTGTGAGTACTGGAAAGGATCCTGGCTTGATCCAGATTGGTTCTGCACTGTCTTCAGCGCGAGCGATTTGTCGCTTTCTTAAAAGAATTCAAAAAATGTTTTTGCGCGGTCCTCCGAAGACCTGTGTGGAATCGCTCTTGAGATTGTGCAGCCTAGGATCACTCTCAGCCTCGAGACTCGACCCCTCACTTTCAAACCTTGAACTGGGATTCAGAATATTCAACGGTCAACCACAACGTAAGGCCTGTGTGGCCGGATCAGAAGCAACCCTCAAACTAGGGGCAAGAAAGTCAGATCAAGAAGATCAGATGTCATCAAAAGAAGCTTGCAAAGCTAGATCAGAAGCAGCCCTCAAACTAGGGGCAAAAAATGTCAGATGTGCTTAAAGAGTCAAAGATAAAGACTGGCAAGAATGCCAAACTAGAAGGGAAGAAAGAAGAAGGTATCACTTAAGGACAACTGAGTTCCTATCCACAACACTAGGGGCAAATTCAGCCCACCCATTGGATGAACTCCTGCATCGTCAGCTAACAACAGCCATTCTCCTGGATTCAAATGATTTCAGGATCTCAAAACCATTTGACATGGACAAAGCTACACTTTTACCCTTGAGAGGCTCTCTGGGCCGAAAACCCGGAAGGGCGACCCAGGAAAAAGTTAGAGCAAGAAATAGAAGAAAAAGAACAAAAAAATGGAAAATGCAAAGAATGAAAAAAAGAAAAGAAGAAAAAAGAAGAAAAGAAATGAAAAGAATTGAAAGGAAAAAAAAAAAAAGAAGAACATAGCTCGCAAGGTTGAAAACCCAGAAAGGGCGGCCTTGGCAAAAGTTAGAGCGTAAAAGGAGAGGTTAATACCCGAGTGTACCTTAACTTCGAACTACGTAAAGCTTGATTTCCAACTTTGGGATACGTAGGCAACTTCATTCTGAAGTCCAGCCATAAAACACTTCAAATTCGATTGTGTCCATGTGATGGTTTTGGTCATCTTTGTCTTCTCTGTATCCGAGAGTTCGGTTGTGATCGTCACTCTGAAGACTGATTACAATGCGCTGCGGTGCCATTCAAACAAGGGGCAACTTTCCGTTGCCATACAATGTGCTGCGGTGCTATTTAGACTAGGGGCAACTTTCCGTTGCCATGCAGTGCCTTTTAGACAAGGGGCAATTTTCCATTTGTTTTGGATCTGAGGTTGTGCATCTCAAGAGTAAATTCTGCGTCAGTCGAGCAGTGGCCATTTGCAAAAATAGTTTTTGAGAATTTTTAATGAGGTTGACTAATTCTCTCGAAAATTATTCCACTTTTCCAAAACTGGACCATTTCTTGGACCCAAAAAAGGAAAATTTTCAGTGCTCATAATCTACCTCGCATGATTTCAAATCAAAAAATCGAACAAGCGTGTTAATCTAACTCTCATTTTGGTTAAAATTGTTTTAAACAGAAGCCAAAAACAAAAAATGGTCAAAATAATGAACTAGGGGCACAATTGAGTCAGGCTTCCTGCCTTTCCCCCGTTGTCAATGCATTTGCCAGAAAGGGCACCATACTTGCCAGAAAAGGCACCCTATTCGCCAAGAAGGGCACAGCGGAAGCTAACAGAAAAAGGCTGAAAGCTCTCATATCCTCCAAGCAACGAGGTATCAAGCCAAGTGCGAAGCACGAATTGGAATGGGGCAGGATATTCCATTCCCTCATCTGGACAGATCTAATCACGTCCAAACTCCCCAGTAGAGCATCGTCAACCAATGTCAATTACAGATCTGCTGCACATCCAGCCGCATCACAACCCCTCTGTGGGAGGAACTCACTAGCTGTGCGCAGAAGAAAAAGAATCTAGCAGAATGCTAGGGGCAGGAGCCCGCAATTTCTTGTTTATCCATCAACCACCCAGGGGAGGGATAAAAAAATGAGAGATTAAAGAATAGAGAGATGTGCGTTGAGAGAAAAAGTGAGAAAAAGGGTTTTGTGAGAAAAGCCGAGCCTGAGAGCCGAGTGATGTGAAAATCAAAAATAAGAAAGGGTGGGAAACAATACCCGGAGAAACTAGCTCCTCGTGCACCGAGAGGTCTCTTGCCTTTGTAACACAGCTGAGTGTTGTGTTTGTGTGTTTTCTTTGTCTCGATTCTTGTTTTGAGTCGTTTGAGTGTCAATAGATGTGTTTAGGTTGTTTTACCTTGTTTTTCCTTTGTTGAGTTGTGTTTAGGTTGTTCTACCTTTATTTTCCGTTGTTGAGTCATTTTGGCTGTGGTCAGTTGTAGGCTCAATACCCGGTTGAGAACCCTTTTCTCATTTCAATTTTAAAAATTGTTTTATGCTCAGAGTGCCGTGTCGCTCTCCACATTTGTGCAAAACAGGATTGGTTCTTTCATAAAGCCGCAGGGTTCAACCCAGGTCATGTCAGAATAGTAAAACAAGGACCTATCTGAAGCTATTTAGGTTCCAGACTACAAAGCAAAAGAAAAGAGGGAAAATTTGGAGCATCTTAGCATGTTTCAACTTTAGCAAAATCCGAGAATGCATTCCAGGTGCACCTTCTCAGGCGTCGCTATTTCTCTAGTGTATGAGTGCATCTCAACCCCAAGTGTAAGCCTGCTTCAAGTCAGAATGGCAGTCCAAGTAGCACATGTGGTTTTCACATGCAGATGTTATCTTTTGCCGATATAAACAGGGTGTACCCTTTTCGAGCAGAGTGTGTTGCAAAGCCCTCCGAGAGATAAATCGGAGGCACTAGAGTACATGTTTGATGCCCCTCTATTGCATAGAATGTGAACTTTCATATACACTGTTGTTGCACGCGTGCCGCGCATCGTTATGATTCATGCATAGAATATGCTTGCTTTCGATTCCGCATAGAATATGCTTTGCTTGTCTCATACATAGAATATGCTTTCAATATTGCATAGAAGATGCATTTTATCGCACTGTCTTGTGCACTTACACTTTTCATATCACTTACACTGTCTTGTGCACCTTGTGGTTGGGTTTCACTCGCGTTGTTTAGCGCATCGCACTATTTAGTGCATTTCAAATCACTCGCGCTCCCTTGCGCATCGCACTGTTTTGTGCAGTTTACATTCACGCTATTTTGCGCATCGCACTGTTTTGTGCAGTTTACATTCGCGCTATTTTGCGCATCGCACTGTTTTGTGCAGTTTATCATTCGCGCTATTTTGCGCACCTCAATCGGACTGTTTTGTGCAGTTTACATTCGCGCTATTTTGCGCATCGCACTGTCTTGTGCATTGCATTCATTGCGCTATTTTGCGCACCTCAATCGCACTGTGTTGTGTTTTGCATATCACATCGCGCTATCTTGCGCATCTTACCTGCACTTGTTAGTGCATTGCATCGCGCTAGCTTGCGCACCTTACCTGCACTTGTTAGTGCATTGTATCACGCTATCTTGCACACCTTATCTGTATCGCACTGATTTTGTGCATTCACCCTGCTCGTACTGTTTTGTACACCTTTAGCATCGCACTGTTTTGTGCATTCACTCTGCATCGCACTGTCTTGTGCACATTGTATTTTTGTATCATCCGCACTGTCTTGTGCACTCCCTGATCCAGGAGACCTTAAATCCTCTGGTCTAGGAGACCTTAAATCCTGCATCTTTATTCGCACTGTCTTGTGCACCCTCCGGTCTAAGAGACCTTAAATCCTCTAAAGGTGCAAATCCTTTAGTGTTTGTCGTGCCCGAACGACTTCCAGTGGTCTGGTGTAGCCACCTGCCTGTGTTAGCAGTGAGTTCCTAGGAGACCAACTGAGACGGTAGAAACTAGAGTTCGAATGGCTCGTGCCTACAACGCAAAGGTTCGGGATTTCTTAGACTAAAGTCTGGTTTAAATACCCAGGGGTATATCCTCGGCTTGAAATCTATATGGCAGCCCCATAGATTGAGATAGCATGTGTATGCGCCTCAATTCTAGATACCGAATCAACCTAGTCTGTCACCCTGTTGGAGAATAAGGAAAGCTATGACCATGGCCAGGGAGAAAAGTAGTAGCTGCGGTTCAACCAAGAAGAAGCGAAAGATCCCCAGCAGCATAAGGTAAGTCATTGCCAATTGCCCCTGTAAGGTACCTTCACCTCTTAGCCATTACATTGCATTTTAGCCACTACATTACAGTGCATTGCATAAATCCTCAAGTTCCAAACCGGCTTCGTGTAGCGTATAAGTCCAATTTTCAAACCGGCTTCGCGTAGCGTATAAGTCCAATTTTCAAACAGGCTTCGCGTAGCGTATAAGTCTAATTTTCAAACCGGCTTCGCGTAGCGTATAAGTCCAATTATCAAAATCTTCCTGCATAACATTTTGCATCCTGCCCCTGAACTACGCTGGTTTGATTCCTTGTAAAGGGATACGTAGGCAGCCTGCGGGTTCAACCAACTACATCTGTATTTTGTCTGTTTGTCCAAGTCTTCGACCTTGTCAAAAATGGGTCGTCTCTGGGCTTTGACATTCACTCCCGTCACTTCTTGACTTCTAAGTTCTGTCAAAGAGGGGCAACTGTAGACACTCCATTTTTGACCGCCCCGAAGACTTGGGCACTATTGATGGTTTACTTGGTGAAGAAAGGTGTGCAGGGCAAAGGTTCAGTTTCTTCGACAAGGAAAAAGTCAAATCTCAACTTCGTCCCCCTTTTTTTGGACCAAAGTCATTTTGGATGATTTTAGACCTTAAAACCCTCTTTTTCAAAACTTTTTTGAAATAAAGTTTCTACGATGCTCTGAGGCTCGCATTTTGTTAAATGTTGCGCTTTTTGGTAAACCGAGCAAGGGTAGAGTTGAAATGAATGAAAGAGAGTTGAAATCTTTGAAAAATCTTTCAAAACACCTTGTTTAGGGGTTTGGAGTTGAAGAAAATTGGAGAAGAGGGAAGAAACCAAGTTGAAGAAGAAGGTGGATTTGAATTGTTAAGAGAGAAAGTCGCGCAGCCCTCGCTGAATAGGGCCTATTCATTTGTACACTTGGAATTAAGGTATGAGGCCATTACCGTTGGAAAAGAGACTTCCGGGGCTTCATTTTACACTCAAGAATCTCCTAAATCCAAGTCCGGACGGGGGAGATATGGTTGGTTGAAGTAGGGCATCAATCCGGTTGGACCGAAACTGCGCGGCTTCACCGAAACAGGCATAACTTTTTGCACAGATGGAATTTTAATACAAGGTTTGCGCCATTAGAAAGCTAACTTCTGGAGCTTCATCCTAGGGGGTGGCCGACCACCTTGACCCTTTTGACCTGGTCGGCCGACCACTTGAACTGGTCGGCCAGCTCCCATTCTGTTTGTCTCAGTTAGTGTGTTCCAGCTGTGCCAGCTGGGAGGCATTTGCTGCATCCTCCATACACGTGTATGGAGCATCTTGGCCCTTGGTTTGAAGCTTCTTTGAGAAGCTTTAGACCCTTTGTTCTATAAGAGAAACCATATCCCTCACTTGAAAGGGTTCAGAAAATTGCTAGGGCTAAACAATATATCTCTCTTTATATCTCTCTCTTTTGAGCTCTAAATTGCTTGGTTCTTGGCCCCTTTGCACCACCTCTCATAGCCTAACACTTCCATCATCAACCTAAGGTCCTTGGAGGGTATTTTCAGAGGTTCAAGGTTGGGTTTTTGGGTCCAGAGGCTGCTGGTTTCTGCTGGTCTTCAAGGGTAACCATTTTTCCCCCTTTTGAGCATTATTTTGATCTATCTTTTAGCTATACTTGAAAGCATTTTGGAGTCTTGACATAAACTAAAAAAAAGTCTTATTTTGAGTCCCTCTTGAAGTTTGTTTAAGGACATTTTTCTGTTAGAGGTCATCTACCCCCTTGCATGCTTGTTTGCATCTTGTTTTGAGCCTTGCATCTAGGCCTTGGTTTTGTGCTTTGTTTGGCCTTCTAGCCACTGAAATCCAGTGGATTTTCAATGGCTAGCATACTATTTTGAGAGCCAAAATCAGAGGGGGGGTGACCCCCTCTCTCCTTGCCTTGTTTGTTGGCCCTTTTGGCCTTACAAAGGAGCTCCATTTTGCATGTTTTGAGGCCATGTTTCAGGCCCTATTTGGTGAGTTTTAAGGTCTGCATGAACTCTTTCCGGAGCCCATTTTTCCATATAAAGTGTCTATCATGCATGTGTAGAGCAATCCTATTCAAGGCCTTTCAAAGGGGCTTTTACTTGCATGCTTCCTAACTTCATTTCGGGCCATTTTTGATGAGTTTTAAGACCCTCATAACCTCTTTCCAGAGGTTGTTTTACCATTTTGTGTGTCCATCATATATGTGAAGAACAACCCCTTGCATGGCCCTCCAAAGGAGCCTATCATTCTTGCATGCATTGACTGAGTTTCAGTGGGTTTTTGGGCATTATTTGGCATGGCATGCTTCTATTTTTGGCTGGTTTGGTGAGCTCTCATATGCTTCATATAGCTGTAGTGCAAATCATGGTTCACTAGCTTTCTTTGCATGCTTTGTTGACCCTTGATTCTAGCACATTTTGGCCTTGCCTTAAACTGATTTTGTGCATATTTTGGACTGCCCTAGCTCTGTTTTTGGGTCTCATGGTTGAATGATGTTTGTTTTGCATGCTTGTAGTTCAATACACTTGCCTAGCTTTGAGATTTGAGGTCTATTGCATGCATCTACTGAGGTGTTTTCTTGTTTTGGGGCCATTATACATCATATTTTAGAGCTTATGTGAATGCCATATTCCCATGTTTTATACTCTTTAAATGCGTTTGAGAGTCGGGCTTGTATGCCCCATTTACCGACCATTGAATGAGCTCCATTTCTTTGCATTCCGAGCCATCATTTTAGGCCATTTCCCCACTGTTTCAGACCTGCCTAGGGTCTGTTTGGGGTTGGTTTTTCCATTTGTGCATTGCTTTGTGTACCTCTAGTGTAACGCACTTCATTAGTTTCGGTATTCGGGCCATCTAGCTTGCATTGTGTGACATATTTTCATGATTCAGGACCATTGTGCATCATATTTCAGAGCTGGAAATTGCATGTTTGTAGGCCATCTTTCATCCCTTGCCATGCTTTGGTAGAGTGGCATTTGATGCCTTAGGTTCGGTCCTTCGCATTCGTGCATGTTTGCATGTATTTCGGTTGTCTTATTTCCATCATATGGCCACTGATGTGAGTGTGGCTAAGGTCCACTCATATTGGTGTAAGTCCATCTTGCATTGTGTATGCCATTTTAGTCCATAGCATTGCGTATGCTAGGTTGCATGTTAGTGCATTGTGCATGCCATGTTGTGTCACGTGCATTGTGTATGCCATTTTAGTCCATAGCATTGCGTATGCTAGGTTGCATGTTAGTCGCATTGTGTATGCCATCTCATTGCATTGTGTTTGGGATAGGAGTTAGCCCAAACACGGGAAACGAGGACGTTTCGTACTCCAAGTGACGAAACGTGTTTCAATTCCCGGTGGCCGACACTTCGGATTGCCCATGATGGAGTCTAGGCCTTGTTGTGTTGTCATGTGCATTCATTTCACATTGAGTCGTGCAATTTGACTCATCGGCCATCATGCATCGAGATGCGTGATTGGTGGCACGAGGATCGAGGTGTGCATACATATGTGAAAATACTTTGCCATGCTCCTTTCTTGCTCTCTGTTGCAGCAAACCAGAAATCAGCAGCCTTCTAGAGCTTTGCACAGCATTCCGGGATTAATTGCAAACAGAGGCAAATCGGGGCATCGCGAGGAATTTTCGACGAGGCGACTCGAGCATGCATGCATCTTTCATCATTCGGAACAGAGCTAAGGCGGTCCATTTAGTTTGCATGCTAATCTATTTGCTTTCCTAGTTAATTTGTTAATTAATTAGGGTTTTGTAATATTTAATTATTTATTCGGACTGTAATTATTTATTCGGACTGTATTATTTATTCAGACCCTCCGAGCGAGGGCAATTGTGTAATAAGTGTGCGTGTGTGTGATGTATGTCTTACAACCCCACGTCTTTCTCCCTTTTATTTACCAGCTTATGATGGTTAGTTTAGGGCATGTTTCAATTAGCATCTATATGTTCGCATGTTTGCATTCATTCATCTGTTTTGCATGCACCGGGCTCGGTGCATCATGCTAACTGCATCGTATTTCAATTCCAAGCTGAATACGTGTATCAGTTGTTGCATTTCATATGCCATTTTAGAATAGCCGAGCCTATTTTAGTTGCATTTTTGCATGTGTTGCATTAAGCATTTCAGCATAGTTAGGATTCATGCATGATTTCTAATTAGCTTCTTTCTTTGGCTCGGAGTACTAGGTAAGCTTTTATGCTTTAGCATCCTTGCATGTGTGTGAGTGACTGCCATGATAGCATGCTTACCATGAGACTAAGTGCTTATGTGATATATCTACCTGAATGCCTGTGGGTGAAGGTTGGGTTATTTGAATTGGAACAATTCACCGATTGAGAGTTTTTAAGCCCACTTGAGAGTGGCAAAATCATGTTTTCTTAAGCCCACCTGAGGGTGGCAAATCCACGTCTTAGCCTACTTGCGAGTAGCACCTTCAAACCGTTTTTCAAAACGAATATGAGATGTTTTGTTCCAATTCAGGCGACCCAGTCTATACTTGTATGTTGTGCGCGTCACATAGTAATTCTAGGCTAATAACTAGAATAAGAACACATAACGTTTTCAAAACTCGATATCCTGGTTAGTAGAGGCCGATCTTTGATCAAACGAGCGGGGGTGCTCATGAAGTGACCTTCCTCAATCATACCCAAGTTCCCGAGCTGAGGCAACTTTGGTGATGACGGACACGTGGCCTTAGGCAATGAGTCAGGGTTTCCTAAATTCTCCCAAAATAAATATTTAGGTGGCGACTCTGTATCTGGCAAAGCAGTCCATGTTTGGCACTTCTTTCAAAAAAATCTGTTTTCAAAAACGATTTGCCGGATTTGGACTCTTTGATGATTCATCGGTCTTGCATTGCACTCTGCGAGATTAGATACAGGACCGTGACATTGAGTCCTGAACTGTAGTGAGCCCAAGTGAACAAAACAGGATTCCCTCCCGGGACGTTCGGGGACGCCTACAGATGGCTACATGACCAAGGATTACTACATTTGGGTGGACAGTTGTTTCATGTGCGTTGTAGCGTGCACATATTGAATTTAGTTATTCAGGATGGTTTGAAGGTGATTGGGAGTCTTATTTCAAAAATCCGAGAAAGTGTGAGATATTTGGGGAGGTCTCCTTATGGAAAACAAAAATTTGATGTTGCAGTGAATCATGTTAAGTTACATCATAAAAAGAAAGTCCCCATGGATGTTCCTACCAGATGGAACTCCACTTATTCAATGCTTGAAGCTGCATTAGATTTGAAAACTGCATTCCACCGCTTAGGCAAATTGACAAACAATATAAGCACAATCCTTCTGAGGATGAGTGGAATGTAGCAAATGTGATTTGTGGGTGCTTAAAGATTTTTTTTGATGCTACATCTCACTTTAGTGGTACCACTTTTCCTACTTCAAATGTGTTTTTTCCCAATATTTGTCTTATTCAACTTGAAATGAAAAAATGGGAGCAAAGTGAGTATGATTGCATTCAATTGATGGTTGGTCCAATGAGAGTGAAATTTCAAAAATATTGGGAAGAATGTTCTTTGGTGTTAGCAATTGCAGTGGTTCTTGATCCAAGATTTAAAATAGACTTGGTGGAATACTACTTTGGGCTTATTTATGGTGCTGATGCTAAAAAGCATATTCAGAGGGTTCGTAATGGTTTTGTTGATCTTTTTTATGAGTATAGGAGTGATTCTTCTGATTCTATGAGTAGCATTGCACTTGTTTCTGAAAATAGTAGCTCAAGTGGTAGTCAATTGCATGTCGGTTCTTCGAAACAAGAAAGTTTGGCTGCTTTTCATGCGTGGTATGCCCAAGAACGTGCTTCTAATATTCATGCCTATCAAAAATCAGAGGTGGAGCAATACTTGGAGGAGTTGGTGTTTCCAATTAATGAGAGCTTCAATATCCTACATTGGTGGAAAGTGAATAAAGCAAAATTTCCTACTTTGGCAAGGATGGCTCGTGATGTTTTAAGTGTTCCTGCTACTACGGTTGCATCAGAGGTGGCGTTTAGTGTAGGAGGTAGGGTGATTGATTAGACACGTGCTTCATTACTTCCAGATATTGTGGAGGCCTTGATCACTTGCAATGATTGGATTGAATCAACCAAAAATAGAAGTAAGTCAAATATTGAAGTTTTTAAATAATTAGATGTTATTTAGTTTAGTTCTATAAATATCTTAATGTCACATTATTTTGAAATTGCAGATGTAGAAGAATGCTAACATGAGTAGATGGATTGGATTGAATCACTTGAAGTAGATGGGTAAATATGGTTCAGATTATGGGGCTTGTCCCATGCCTTTATAGTGATCTATGAAATTCGTATCTGACATAATTTGATAATCTGTTTGTATATTAAGGTAATAGCTTTCTTGATTTGCAGGTTTGATAATGAGCTTAACAAAGTGGTTGCTATTAAAGTTATTGACTTGGAAGAATCGTGAGTATATAGCTTTAATTATCTCTCCTCTATACAATTTATTTGCTCTCTCTCTTACTATAACTGCTTGTGGTGAAATGTGGTTACATAACTTTTCTTCTTGGAGCTTGATATTCTTGTAAGAAAGATTTACATTGTTTAGTTTGTCTGAAAATTCTGTTGAGTTTCCCTAAGGGAAACCAGATGAATGTGAGTTACCTCTCTTGAACACAGTTCAGTTCTTCTTTGCTGTGTATTTCACTCTCTTGACCTGTTTCAGAATTGGGTTGTTGAGTAGGAGGCAAATGTGGGTTGCTGTACTATTGTTTGGCCTCTGGCTTTGTTGACTATGTATTCTAGGGTTTATTTTGGCTACCATAATGTTGCACAGGTGTTTGCTGGTGCTGGTCTAGGGCTTTTTCTTGGGGCTGGGTGGTTTTGGGTCGTTAATTCTTTGCTTAGATATGGTTTTATTCATTTCTTTAATTCTTTGCAGGTGATTTTATTTCTCTATTACTCTAACACCCATTTTTTGATTTTTGGGTTTCTATAGGTACCTTGAGGTTGCTTGTTAGTTTTAGGGTTTCAGTTTCATTGTACTAACCAACAGCAGCTTTTTGAGGTTCTTTTGATCTCAAGCTTTGAACCATTATTAGGATCCATGAATTTGCTATTCTCCAGAGTTAAAGACCTTTTGAAATTTGGATTGTTGCTTCAAGGGGTGAAGATTAAGGAAATTTGAGGTTTGAGGTTAATTGATTGGTTTGCTTGAATACATTTTCTTTCTCTAATTTGAGCAAATGGGTAAGTAAGGCTTGGGTTGTGTTCTTTTAATTGAATGCTATTCTCTGAGATTTTGTTTTATGTATACATTTTTTCACGGTGCTTTCATCAAACAGATTGTCTGCTACTCTAAGTTTATATATGACTTTTGTATTTTCATGCAACATTCAACGATCATCGACTTTTTTACTTCCATCTTTATGGGATTTATGCTTAGGAGTGCTTTTGTTGTCAATCATTTCAAAATGCCTCGAAAAAAATTGAACCTAAAAGCTTTGATTTTGGATGAAACCAAACAATGTGCTTTAACAAGTGTATTGGTAGAGGATCTTTATTTAGGAGATCATATTCAATTCTAATTCTCAGTTTAGTTTTGATTTTGAGTTCTGTTTTAATGTTGCTTGTGTTTGCCTTTTTTTTTTTTTTTTTTCTGTAGATTGTAGATCTGTTGATAGGACAAGACATGGAGTTGGAATTTGACAAATATTGCAAAGTGGGTGGGAGCCCAAAAACTGTTCTTCTATCACCTCGGCGTTCTTCAAGAATTGAAAAGAGAATCTGAAATTCTTCCATCCCTTTGGCTAACCTTTGAAATTCTTCCAAAACTTGTTCTGTAACTTCCTTATCTGAATTATACTAAGCTTGCAAATGTTGGTATCTTCTTTGGATCCTTTTATACAAACAGCTAATGGCATTCATAAGCACTTCATGCTTCATTGTGAAAGCCCTCATTTATGTGTTTTTGATTGTCCCACAAGGGGAGAAATTGTGATGTTTTGTTTTGGAAAGATGTTTTGGAATGATGTTATTGTAAATGAGGTGTTATAATGGAGCACCATGGAATATCTTGCTTCCTTTTCTGCTTACTGTCTACTTATTATTTTTATCTTTATTTATTCCACTGAAGAGGCAAATATCCCTCTTATGTAGAAGCCAATCAGTTTATCCAGAACCATTTTTTTGTTGAACTGACTAGTGTCTTGGTATTGCAAATAATTAAGAACTATTTTTGAGAAACTGTTGAATAGCTAAGAACTATTAGTGTTCTGTACATTCTACATTTTTTTTTTTTCAGAAAAAGCATTGACGGTGTTAGATACTAAAAAAAAAAAAAAGTTTTGTATAATCTTATGTAGAAGTATTCAAAATTGGATGTTACAAACAATGTTTTTTTTATAATTAGTATTTTATTGACTTTATGGCTGGCTACAGAGAGAGAGAGAGAGAGGGGAAAAAAATGGATCGGATCGGATATCCGTGTAAAACGGATCAAATCAGATCACGTATAATCAGATTTTTCAATAATCGGATTCAGATTCAGATTCAGATTAATGGTTAATCAGATCATATCGGATTTTGACAGATCCGACTCGAATCCGACCCATTGACAGGCCTATTCGGGGGCAATTATGAATTTTCGCCCCTAGAAAGCTCTTTTCGAGTATGTTTAAGGCATATTCGGCTCTAACTCTTTACCTACAGGTCCGAATTACATTCCCTCAGTTGTCACAAGTCCTATTTGTCATGGGAAAGCTGTCCGTGAGAGTCACATGGTGGTTCGGGGACTGTTTTGAATTTTCGCTCCCGAAACGCCCTTTTCCGACTAAGTTTAGGGCGTATTCGGCTCTAACTCCCTACCTACGGATCTGGATTGCATTCCATCAGTTGTCACAAGTCCTATTTGCCATGAGGAAACTGTCCATGTGAGCCACACGGTGCTTCGGGAGCTTTTTTGAATTTTCGTCCCTAAAACACCCTTTTTTGACTAAGTTGAGGGCGTATTCGACTCTAACTCCCTACCTACAGGTCCGGATTACATTCCGTCAGTTCTCATAAGTCCTATTTGTCATGGGAAAACTGTCTGTGTGAGCCACACAGTGGTTCAGAGGCTGTTTTGAATTTTCACCCTCGAAACGCCCTTTTTCGACCAAGTTAAGGGCGTATACATCTCTAACTCCCTACCTAAGGGGGATGGGTTTTGTGAGGTTTGGTGAAGGACGATATGTGTGTTACAAAGTGTGATGTTGTATAACAGAGAGAGGGGCACACGAGGAAATAAAGGATTGGCGGGTTGAAAATTGAACATTTAGCGACTAATTTCTGTATTTGTCGGCAAAGGAATAGATCTGTCGACTAAATTTTTTTGTAGCCAAAAGTTTACTAAATAGCAACAAAAAAATTAGTCGCCAAAAGTACTATTTGGCGACTAAATTTCATTTTAGTCGGGAAAAACCAATATTGCTGATTAATTTATTTTTTTGGGCCTAAAATTTGGACTAACAGCGACCAATCAAATTTTTAGTCGCTGAAAGTGGAGTTTTTACCGACTAAATTTAAATTTAGTCGCCAATAAGTAATATTTATTGACTAAAATATTTTAATAGCGATATCTTGAACCAATGCAAACAAATTTAAATTTTAGTCACCAAAAAATGTACTTTCGGCGACTAAAATTTGTTTATTCACCAAAAATGGTCGCCAAAGGTGCGATTTTTTGTAGTGAGAGACAAACCTGTTACCTTAAAAAAAATTAAAAAAAGAAATCTGAAAATGCTTAATTATATCAGGTTTTGATATGATGTGTCTGAAGCTAAATAGAATGCTACTATTTATGGAAACTGATAGGGAGATCCTATTTCAAAAATTCAAAACCCATCTAATTCCAAAACAAATTATTTGCACCAATTAGTCCTACATATTTTTAATTGTTAACCAAAAAAAAATTCCTTTTTTTAAAAAAAATTAAAGATGCTGCCACACTTCACCATGCCAGACTTTTGTCTGATAGTTACTGGAGACTCACTAGAATGTTCAACAACACCGGAAGGTTTCTAGAGTATCGTTGGAAATTCATCGAAGTGTGCTGAACATCATTAAAAGTCGCCAGAATGTCCAGAACATCACTGGACGTTAAGAACATTACCAGAGAAACACTAGAATGTCTTGAACATCATTGGGGGGAAAACAAGAAGAAATGGAGAAATTAGAGTGAAAACATAGCAAAATTTAATCACATCCTCTCCAACACCCTAAAAAAAAAAAAAATTCTTTATCATACAAAACACATAATTTTCAGTTCACAAAATTGTAAAAATTTAGAGTTTGAATTTATTGCTCATCAAACTGCAAAAATTATTAGTTTGCTTGTTTGCAACTTATCAAAACGCAATTTCACGTCGCGACAATGGTGGATATCTCAGATCAGTAGTTTCTAAGGGTTTTTAGCTTTTCAGTTTGTCAATATTTTCTTCTTTCTTTTTTCTTTTTGGTTTTAATAAAGAGGGAAAAAAAAAAGTGCTAAAGTCATAAAGAAAAGCATAAACGTATCTTCAAAATTGTAAAATTTTACAATTTTCATTACCTATAACTAAAACTTGAAAAATATTTTTCAAAACTTGAAAAGTTTTTACATTAAAACAAGAAAGAGGTGTATAGAAGAGAAAAATAAGAAAAACTGAGAGATCGAATGAGAGAGATAGACATAAAGAGAGGATTATACTTTGGCAACCATTTTTGGTTTAGATTTGGCCAAATTTGATATAAATCTACTCAAATCTACTCTAAATCTGAATATTCTGGTGATTTGTCTTGTGATCTTGGCTACATCTAAGTAGATATATGTCAAGAATATCACTGAAAATTCAAATTTTTTTTTTTTTTTTTTTTTGTTGTTGTTGTTGGTAAGGGAAAAGTAAGAAGTCGGTATCGGTGGTTGTCGGTGAACCTCAATCAATAGTGGTCATTGGTGACTGTATATCAAAAAAAGAAAGAGAAGAAGGAAGGAAATGTGTAAGGACTTTTGAATTTACACAAAAGATTGTGGGAATAAATAGAATTCTCCTATTTCAAAGAGGACATGCGAATAATTTGTCCATTATTTATTATTCTAAAAAGGAAATCTGACAATGTGCTATTGCTAAAATTTGGCAGCATGGACCCTAAAAACTCTAATAGTGTTTTTCACCATGCCAATTTTAGCATGATATTTTCCATTGTGCCAAATTTGGCATAATAAGAGTATCGGACAAAATTTTAGCATCAACAGTTTTGATCATTGACTTCTTTGAATTTACTATATATTGGCCCCAAAAAATATTTTATACAAATTCAATAAAATTAATTAATTAATTAATATACCTTTAAAAAAATATTAACTGTCATATTAAAATGATTTTTATTCAAAATACAATATAAAGGAATTTTATCATAAAATACTAACCATCAAATTTTATTTAATTTATTTTTTTAATTAAGATAATTAATGAATTGAAGTTTTTTAAAATATTTATTATTATTCACAGTTGTTTAATTAAAAGTATAATTTTTTCACCAAAAAAAAGATTATAATTTAAAAACACTGCAAATACATATAATTGGGTACACAAAATTGAATGATACTTAAAAATAACTTATGGGCTATTAAAGTGCATGTTTTATAACATAATAAAATATGATATTGACATATGATTGAAATAAAGTAGAAACTTCATAAAAACAAAATATTAAGGGGTTGTTTGTTAATGTTTTTGTTTTCATTTCTTAAAAAATTGAAAAATGAAAATTTGTTTGATATATTATTTTCGTTTAAAAAAATCCAAAAATTTTAAAATTTTTGAAAACATAAGCAAAGTGTTTCACTAGTTTTTAAAAGTAAGTTTTCACTTTTTGCTCTCTCCCTTAGTATAACCCACTACTAGCAACCTCCGGTCACTTTTAAAGTGATTATTTGATGACTAATTGGTCACTGTCGTGACTTCTGACAACCTTTTGACAGCTCTTTAATGACATTGTGACCTTCGGCAATGAGCAAGGATCCTCGGCCACCCTAGCCGGCAGCCATCCCAGCAGCCCCCCCAAAACGACGTCGTTTTGGGGGGTTTTTTGTTTTTTTTTTTTTTTTTCTTTTCTTCTTCGTTCGTTCGTTCGTTCTCTCTCCTCTTCAAACAGGAACCAGAGGGGAGGGGAGGGAGTGAGGAAGGAGAGGAAGAGGGAGGAAGGAGGAGGGAGAAGGAGGAAGGGAAGGGCCGGACTGGAGGGGGCCATAACCACCGGGGGAGGAGGAGGCGGGGCCGGACGGCGAGCTCGCGACGAGCTGCGACCACGGGCTGGAGCTGCGACGGCGAGCTCGTGACGAGGTGCGACGGCAAGCTGCGACGAGGTGCGACGGCGAGGCGACGGCGAGCTCCCCCCTCCCTCCCCTCCCCCCTCTGGTTCCTGTTCGTCGGCCGACGAGAAGAGAGAGAACGAACGGTCGAAGAAGAAGAAAAGAAAAGAAAAAAAAAACAAAAAACCCCCAAAACGACGTTGTTTTGGGGGGCTGCTGGGATGGCTGCCGGGTAGGGCGGCCGTGGATCCGAATTCCTTCGGCAATCACCTCTGACAGCCCTCACCGACAATTACATTCAACCACTTTTCACCATCGCTCAATGCCTCCGATAACCCACCAAACATATTTTTCTATATTCTTAATTTTATTTATTTTTAAAATATTTTTTATATACCAAACAAATTTTATATTCTTCGAAAATAAAAAATAGTAAATTGGCACTTCTTTTTTGTTGAAAGAACTGATAAGGTTAACAAACGGCCTTAAAAGGGTTAATAGACAACAAAGTCTATTACTACAAAATTATATGGATAAATTATAAATACTGTTAGCTGTATAATTTGTAAAAGCCAATCACAATTTAACACGTGGCACGAAGAAGGCAATTTGGGAAATTAATACAAGTTGCTAACCAAAGTTAGACACATGGCAGTTCATATTGGTAATAATGGATCTGCGTAGCGCTGGAACAATCGAGAGATACAAGATGATGTGGCCTAACGGTTACTCACAAAGTTTAAATTCAAAATCAAGAGGGAAGCCTAATTGCAAGAGTGACGTAGTGAGACTGACTGTGAGAGAGCATGTTCAGCAATCATAGGAGGACATTTCGACGGTTGGAAGCCCACTTCGACGGTTATCATTGAAAAGTATAAATAGTAGAAAAGGCCCCAGAATGAAGCCCCCAAACTCCGATCAAAAAACCAGTTTATTTACTTCGTTTTTCCTTTCAGTTTTTACAGTTCTTTACATTTCTACACTTCAATTCCTGTACTGCACTTCATTTCCTAAGAGTAGTTTTAAATAGCTTGTTGCTGTAAACCTCTACGAGGCTGGGTCAGATCATTGTAAGTTTTCATTTTACTTAATGAAATTTAGATTCTGAAATTGTTCTTCACTTGTTGTTATTTACTAAATTCTCCTAAACAAGCCACCAGTAAAAGTCTTCTTCATTGAGGCTGAGAGAACTATAACATAATCGTCTGATAATTGGTTGGCAATTAAGATTCTGTAAAGACTAATTGATTCTTGCTGGCACGCTTAAAATTACATTATTAACCTTCGAAAGCCAAAAAGCCAACATATATTTGTGGCACGCCCAGTGAGACACTAAAATGGCTAGACGTATGAGATAAGGAGAAAATAAACGCCTGGAAGAAGGTGTGGAGGGAGAGGTAGAAGTACCTGATTCAGAGGATAATGTGATAACACATCCTATGGAAACAGATATCTCATCAGAACATATGGTCGAATAGACCAGCAACTCGAAACATGTTCAAAATATTAGACGAGGCCATGGAATTGGACCATCCACTGTTCCGTCTACCCAGCCAATGAATCCGTGGGGAAGCTTGGTAGATGCCATGGGACAGCAGTTAATGTATACAATGGAAAGATGGGCAACATCTTCCATGGATCGAATGAATTCCCATTAACCAACTAGCACAAGGCATATGGAGGAAAATTCAAATGTTCCTTAGCAAAGATTGGCTAGAGATAAGCAGTCTATGCAAAGTAGTAGACATACTAATGGTCAAACTAGTAATCAAAATTATGAAAAACCATCACCTATACCTCAGTCATGGTATGAGCCTCTTCGAGGCCTATAGTAAATCAAAATATCTCATTCCTACTAGCTAAGCCATACAAATTAGTGGATCTAGACCAACACAAGAAAATAGCATGAGAATGTTTCCAAATTCCATGTTCGAAACCATGCTTGGCACAAAGGGGTTCCCTAACCCTCTGTTCGAATTCACACCCAGGGGGTTGGAAGGGTTTCCTGTGGCTAGGAGAGAAACAACACCTATTCCTCCTTTTGCAGCACCTTTCGCAGGTCCATTCGCAAGATAGGTTCAGAGAGGTCAACCTTACCCTCAACAGCAACCAGTACCACAGGGACAACCAGTCCCAAATATACCTCCCTATGGACCAAGAGGACCCCAAGCACATGGGATTCCACCAAACCCTATGTTTGTTCCTCCAGTAGTTGTCCAATAAACACAGAATATGGTTTCTGGGGACCAAATTGTTGATATTGTCAGAGAGATGTGTGAACTTATGGCTCGGGGGGTTCAGACTCCTGTATATAGAAAGCCATACCCAGAATAGGTAGATAGGGTGCATGAATACCCAAGGAGGTTTAGAATTCCAGACTTTGCTCTCTTTTATGGAAATAGAAACCAATCAACAGTAGAACACATTGCTAGGTTTGCAAGCCAATGTGGTGAATTTACTAATAATGATTATATGAAGTTAAGACTTTTTCCAAATTCTTTAATTAGGGCAACCTTTGTATGGTGTATTAACCTTACACCTGGCTCTATCCAAACTTGACAACAAATGGAGAAGGCATTCCATGCCAATTCTTCCAAACAGAGCCAGAAGTTTCCATGGCAGATTTGGAAAGGTTGAGCTAAAGGCCTGATGAGAAGGCTGCTCAATTTATTGCCAAATTCAAAAGGACACGAAACAAGTGTAGGGTCATTCTACCAGAGCCTGAATTTGTGAGATTGGCTCAAAATGGTTTAGAGTTTAGGCTTCGAAAGAAGTTTGATTCGACTGAGTTTCGAGACTTAATGGAATTAACCTATAAGGTGTCTAGATATGAATCTTCACTTGAGGAAGAATAGGATCGGAGTAATACATCATATAAGACTTATTATAGGAATCCTAATTATGAAATTGATGCAGCAGAAATTGTAGAAAAAGAGCCTATAACCTGTGAGGCGTTAATTCAGAAAGACACCACAATAGACCAGCAATTTAAAAAGAAAGACCTTCATAGGAAGTATTCTTTTGACTTAACAAAAGTAGATGACATTTTTTATCATTTGCTTGTAGCAAATTTCCTAAAGTTACCAAAGGGAGTTAAGATCCCCACCCCAAAAGAACTTAAAAGGAAAATGTACTGTAAATGGCACAATTCTTGGTCTCATTCAACTAAAAACTGTATTGTTTTTCAAGATAGGATCTAAGAACAGATTCGAAAGAGGAGTTTAAAGTTTCCAGTAAAAGCAGAGAAAGCTATGGGGATTGACACAAACCCATTCCCAGAAATTGGGGAGGTTACAGCCAATGTTGGCATGCCAAATTTTCAAAACCTATCCTTGAAGGAATTAGAGGAGGTTAATGTACAGATGCATGTTGCCAGCCAGACTGCTTTCAAGAAAGATACTAGAAGTTCACCAGCAAATGGGCAGAGCTTTACGGACCAAAAGGATAACTCTAGTGAGGAGGCACTAGATGATGACTCTCTAGAGGCAGCTGTCATGCAAAGGATGTGTCCTAGATGCAGGTTAAGTTACAAATGGTTAAAAGGGCTCGCAATGATGGGAAATAGTATTACAAGGATGTACAGAAACGCCCTAAGCCAACCAATACCTACAACAAGAGGCCATACCCAACTGGTACCAGACAGCAGCCATTCTTAGTTGGACCACCAGCCACTAGAATGCATTCCAAGGGTAAGAGACCTTTGCATGAGTTCAGACCACCCAATTACTACAGGATAGAAGGCAATTATCCTGAAAGAAGGCCTAAATTGGGCCCAAGTCAAGGAATTAGAGCCAGTAATTGGCCCTTAAAGTCAATTTTGAGTAAGATGCAAGGTAATTACCCTGAAAGAATGCCTGAATTAGGCTCAAGACAAGGTGCCAGAGCCAGTGAATGGCCTCAAAAGTTAGCTTCGAAGGTGGTTTCAAAGATTGGGAAAGCAAGTTCAGCAACTGAACCAATGAGTTCATGGGTACCTGGGATGCCAGACTGGTTTGTCATGCAGAACAAGCCTAAGGAAATACCTGCACAAAGAAGTGTCTTTGGAGACTAGGGTAGAATGATTAAACCTCCATTTATTCCTCTAAATAATTGGGTATTACTCAATCACCCAAAAAAAAAGGAACCAGATATGGTTCCCATAATCTCTAGGTCTCAAAGGAAAAAGATCCAGTGAAGGTACACCCAGTACCAGAAGGATCTGAAGGAAAGTGAAGAGAGTTCTTCATTGGCCCAGTCAAAAGGCCAGATAGAGGAAAAAGAGAGCCCAAAATTGGCTCCTTAGAACAAAAGAAGTGTCAGTAGAGAGCAGTTGGCTAAAATTCACACTAAACTGAAAGCCAAGGAAAGATCCAGTTTAGCAGGTCTTAAAAAAGCCTTGATGGAAAGCGACAGTGAGACAGAGGGAGAGCTTGAACTAGGCCAAAGGAAAAAAATGGCTGGAGATAAGATGTTTGAAGCCTTCATGGCTGAACAAACCTTTTTGGTCGAAAACCCAAAAAGAGCAGACTGTAAACGAGTTGATTTGAAGGAAGTCACCAGTACTGAGGTACCAGAGTGCAGCATGAAAGATGATTCTGAAATAACTGAACAAGTTAGTTTGGAAAAGACACAAATGCAGCCAACAGTTCAGTTTGGCTCATTTCCTCCAGTGTCAGTGAATATGGTATATATATTGCCACAGGAGTTCCAGGATGACGATGGAAACCAAGAAGGTCAAGAAATTGACCCTATTCCAATTTCTAGTAAAGATTCACAAGTTAGCATGATTCAAGATGAGTCTGAAGTGGCCACACCAATGGAAACTAAAGATGAAAATGAGGAAGTGAGTATTAATCTCTCATATCCCTTCGAGTATCCTGCAACATCTATGACACAGCACGTTAAGCCCTTGTATATTATGGCTTTTTTCGATGGGATACAAATGAACAAGGTATTAGTGGATAATGGGGCAGCAGTGAACCTGCTTCTGAAGTCCTCTTTGAAGAAACTAGGAAAAAGAAACCCCAGATTAATCCTAACTAGCACAACCATATCTGGTTTCACTGGGGATAAGCAGACGGCTCAGGGTATCCTGCCCATCAACCTAAGTGTGGAAACCAGAGATTGCATAACAACATTCTTTGTTATAGATAATAATGCCAAGTATAATGTTTTACTTGGCAGGGATTGGATCCACACCAACAAATGTGTGCCTTTCTCTTTACATCACAAGATAATGATGGTCCTATGCAATGAAGAGACAGAGGAGATCAATGCAGACCCTCAACCCTTTATCGATTGTGCTAACTTTGTAGAGGCCAAGTTGTATACTGAATGAGTGACACCACTCAGTATATTGAGAAAATTTGATGGATCAGCCGAAGTGACAGTTGATGAGGAAGTAGCACCCCTGAAGCACTTAGTGCAGGAGAGTGTTGATGAAGAATTTGTCACCAAGGATGACAATGATGCCTAGTTGTAGGCAAAAAGATGAGACCCAAGAAGCTAGACCTTTGGCTTTAGTTAAGTTTTCAGCATTGGACTTAAAATCAATAGTCCAGAAGGTTCAGGAACAAGAGAGGGAAGCCATGGTGGTTGGCTGTAAGCAGGAGCAACAACAAGTCAGGCCTTTGACCCTTGATAAGTACTGTGCATTGGGCATCGAAACAAAAGTCCATGAAATATAGGAAGAAGAAGCCTTATGAACAGATTTTGTCTATGAAGAAGAATGCAAGGATGTTAAACCAGAGAAGATGGGAGCAGAATAAAGCAAAGAAGTTGCTTCGAAGGCAGAAAAGGTCGAAATAGAAGCATTAGTAAGTGCTCAAGTACAAGACCCCTTGGAAGAAGTCAATTTAGGGAAAGGTGTCGCACAGCAACCTACTTATATCAGTGCTTGGTTAAATTCTCTTGATAGGAACCAATTGTTGGTAGTCCTAAAGAAATATAAGGATTGTTTTTGAGTGGTCTTATAATGAACTACCAGGATTAGATAGCTTATTAGTGGAACATAGGCTCCCTATGAAGCCTAACTTCAAACCACACAGACAGAAACCAAGACGGATGAGCCTGAAGTGGTTCAAAAAGTAAAGGAGAAAATTCTCAAACCCCTTAAAGCAGGCTTCATTAGAACAGCTAGGTATGTTGAATGGTTGTCAAACATTGTGCCTGTAGTTAAAAAGAATGGCAAGATGAGGGAATGCATTGATTTTAGAAATCTGAATTTGGCAACTCCAAAAGATGAATACCCCATGCCTATAGTGGATCTATTAGTAGACAGTTCAGCAGGACATAGGATTTTGTCTATGATGGATGGGCATTCTGGTTACAACCAAATCTACATTGCAGAAGAGGATGTCCACAAGACAGCATTCAGGTGTCCTGGAAATGTTGGGACCTTTAAATGGGTAAAAATGCCATTTGGTCTAAAGAATGCTGGGGCAACGTATCAAAGGGCAATGAATACTATCTTTCATGATCTTATTGGAGGATACCTCGAGTGTTACATTGATGATATTGTTGTAAAGTCCCAGTCCATGGAGGAACACTTAGTTCATTTGGTAGTAGCTTTCAAAAAAATGAGAAAGTTCAAGTTCAAGTTTAATCCTCTCAAATGTGCTTTTGGTGCATCGGCTGGAAACTTCTTGGGGTATGTAGTGCACAAGAAGGAAATACAGATTGATCAAAATAAAGCCAAAGCCATCACTGAGGCCAAGCCTCCATCAAGTAAAAAAGAAGTATAAAAGCTCCTTGGTCAGGTTAATTTTCTTCGAAGATTTATTTCTAACACTGCAGGGAAAACTAAAGTATTTTCTTCTTTGTTAAAGTTGAAAGATGAAGAGGAATTTGTGTGGACAACAGAGCATCAAACTGCTTTCGAAGGAATTAAAGCTTACTTGGCCAAGCCTCCAGTGTTGATGCCACCAAAGGGCGATAAGCCTTTGAAGTTATAAATTGCTGCAGCAGAAGATTCATTGGGAGTTTTCCTAGCCCAAGACAATGAAGAAGGCAAGGAGCAAGCAGTTTATTACCTTAGTAAGTTTTTAAATTCTTGTGAATGTAAATACTCAGCTGTAGAAAAGCAGTGCCTTGCATTGTACTTTGCAGCAATGAAATTAAGATATTATCTTTTGCCTACTGTTGTCTTGGTAATTGCAACCACAGACTTGGTTAAGTATATGTTATCTAGACCAATGTTGAGAGGAAGAATTGGCAAATGGATATTAGCTTTGTCAGAGTTTCATCTAGAATATGTCCCCTCAAAAGCAGTAAAAGGATAAGTTTTGGCTAAACTTCTTGATAGATCATCCATGTCAAACGAAAAGCCAGGAGATAATGGATCTTGGTATGATCAATGTTGAGCCATGGAAGATGTGGTTTGATGGATCAAAAGCTAATGGTTTGATTGGAATTGGTGTTGTAATTAAATCACCACAGGGGGTAGAAACCACACATGGTTTCAGAGTGGATAAACCTACTTATTCCAATAATCAAGCTGAATATGAAGCTTTAATAATGGGACTGGAAATGCTTATTGGATTACAAGCTCATGCAATTGATATATTTGGAGATTCTCAATTGGTAGTCAACCAAGTGAAAGGAATTTTCAAATGTCAAAGTGCAAGCATGTTACCATATTATGTTGTTGCATTACATTTGCTTTCTCAGTTTCAGATAACAAATGTGACTTATATCCCAAGGTTCATGAATAACAAAGCCAATGATGTAACTCAGAAGGCTTCAAATTTCAGAATGAGGGATGACACTCAATTGAACATAAGTCAAGCAACATATCAAAAATTAATACCACATTTAGCTAAAAGGAATGTGGTGTTAGAAGTCAATCATAATGACTTACAAGATCAAGATTGGAGGCATCCAATCATGCAGTACTTAACTAGCCCATCTTCAAAGCCCAGCAGAAAGATTAAATTGTAGTCTATGCAATACATAGTGTATGGTAATGCTCTTTACAAAAAGGGAGCAGATGAGTTGTTATTGGAGTGTCTAGGGCTGAAGGAAGCATTGACAGCCATGGCTGAAGTCCATGAAGGCATTTGTGGTGCCCATCAGCCTGGTGTGAAGATGAGGTGGTTGCTTCGAAGGCATTCTTACTATTGGCCAACCATCCTTAAAGATTGTATAGAGTATGCTAGAGGTTGCCAAGCATGCCAAAAGCATGGCATGATAAGACATGTATCAATAATTGATTTGTATGCAGTTATGAAGCCTTGGCCATTTAGAGTTTAGGCCATGGGTATGATAGGGAAAATACATCTACCCTCTTCAAAGCATCATTGTTTCATCCTAGTGGCCACAGATTACTTCACTAAGTGGGCCGAAGCTAAACCATATAAGGCTGTAGATCAAACTGAAGTTATTGGATTTATTAAAGATCTTATTCATAGATTTGACATCCCACAGACCATAACTATAGATAATGGGACGGTATTTGATGGAAATATGGTAAAGTCTTTCACAGCAGAATTTGGAATTAGTCTTATTAATTTCACCCCTTATTATGCACAAGCAAATGGTCAGGCAGAATCATCCAACAAGTCCTTGAAAAAAGGAATACAAAGAGTTGTTGAAGATAATCCTAGGGATTGGCATAACTTGTTGTTTGATGTATTATGGGCTTATAGGACTTCTCCAAGATCAAGTACTGGAGTCACTCCTTATGCTTTGGTATATGAGCATGATACAGTGTTGCCTGTAGAGATTAACATTGGGTCCTTAAGGGTGAAATGCCAGGACCAGTTAACTTCTGAGCAATATCATCAGAGCATGTTCTTGGAATTAGAGAATATAGATGAAGCTAGAATTCTAGCATTAAACAATATTCTGTTCCAAAAGACAAAGGCAGCCAAAAGCTATAATAAGAAGGTTAAGCATATTAGCTTTGATGAAGGTGATTTGGTGTGGAAAACAATACTTCCAATAAGAATTAAAAGCCATAAATTTGGTAAGTGGTTACCTAATTGGGAAGGACCATATCAAGTCCATAGAGTTTTAGTTAGGGGAGCATACCATCTGAAAAATCTAAATGGTTATGTATATCCTAAGAAAATCAATGGTAGGTATTTGAAGCCGTATTATCCAACTGTGTGGGAAACACAATAAGTGTGAGAAATGCTAAACAAAAGGAGCATGAAAACACTCAAGTAATAAATAAGGATTTCATGTCATAAAGAGTTAAATACATACAGCCATAGATTGGTCCAAAAATCAGTACAATGCTTCAGTTGTTCCTTTATAATTGATTCTCTACTCCTAAGGAATGGAAATAATTGAATGGTTGTAGTCATGTCCTGCCTACGGTTAGCTAGCCCTTGATTGGTGATCTGTAATTTTGTAGCAGTTTGATCCAAGGCTAAGTTAACTGCTGCTAACTCCTTTTCTAATTGAGCCTTTTTCTCCAAGAGTTGGATGCGAAACTGAAAAGCAGAAGAATGTTGTCCCTTCAATTCAGATACCTCAATATATATGTGGAAAAAAAATTCATTGTCTTTCAATAGCTTCTCTTCTGCAGCTTTAGCAATGTGGCAGATGTTGACATAGAAATCTATGGTAGCTGCTGCCTGAGATAAGTGGCTTGAAATGGCCATATTGGATTGCTCAATGACTTTGCAGCATTAGAGGAAACCATTCTTAAGTATGGGTCTTTGTAAGGCTTCGAATGGGATCCTTAAAAATGATGTTAGCAATTCCAAACAAGTGCCTAAGTCCAATGGAGGCAAAGAAGCTCTACTAATGGTTGATGAGCTCTCAAAAATTTCCTAGAGAGAGTCAACAAGGGCCAATCGTTCAGCTTCACTACTGGCTGCTGGAGTGGTTGAAGGTGTGTCAAAAAGGCTAGCCAACCGAGCTTAAAAAATGTCCATCTCTTCCATTGACATTGAAGGTGCAAAGAGGTTTGAAAGAGATAGTTGCATAGGGATAGGAGAAGAGGTTGAAGTGTTCCTGGCAGTGTCTATAGTTTTGGCCACCAGCAGATCAAGAGAAGAGGGACTGGAGCTGGATGGTGGTAGTGGACAAGAAATTGGTAAGCTACCAGTATCTTCTCTAGGAGCACCAGCTATCACTGATAAGGTGACAACTAGGGTCTCAGGGGATGAAGGAGCAACCAGAACTGTAAGAAGAGTGAATTGGGCTGAGGTAAAGGTTAGATGAGGTAGATATGGAGTTAAGCCCAGACATAAAGAAATAGGGATGCCTTGCCTCAAAAAAGGTATGGAAAATGTAGAGTTGAGAAGTGAAAGTATTGTCTGGATGGACTCTATGCTTAAGGGCACTTTGGTGTTGATTTTCTTCTTCCTTTTTGAGGCTGCCTCTAATGGTTTTTCAACTTTAGATAAGACTGAGGAAGCCATTATCGAAGGAGGAGGTAGGGTAATTGTTGTTGCAAGACAAGAAATAAGAAGCAATGTTAAGTTTTATTGCTGAAAACTTGGGAAAAGAAATTACTACGGAAACTAAAGGAAATTACCAGCCTCGAAAGTAGTAGTGGTAATGGTTGGAGAATTGCGAAGAGTATAATGATCGGCAATTTGTTGCCTCCTTGCAGTTTCCCATTGAAGTATGTTAGCAGCAGCAGCTTTATTCCTTAATATCTGCTGCTGCCTCCTTTTCTCATATCTCTGGAAAACCACCAATTCCTTGGAATGCTCCCTCTCTACTGCCTTGGCGATTGCCTGATGAGTAGGGTCATCATTGAAATCAGAAAGGGAGATTGTAATTTTCTTTTTCCTCGTAAGTGGTGTTTCTTCAGGTACCTTCTCCTCTTCAGGACCAAGCACAAGTTTTCTCTTCTTTTGCTGTAGTTGCTTGTCTTTAAGAATGCTTAGCGCTTGAGCCCTTTGAGGAGAGTCTACTTGTGAAGCTCCTGCATCAAAAGGAAGCTATAAGTATATGAGCAACGCATTATAAAGAAAAGAGAAAAAAGAGATGGAAATGCATGCCTCTCTTCGAAGCAGCCTGGTGACTCTAGGAAGAGGAGAAGAGGCAGCAGGAGCAATCTCTATGGCATCAGGAGTAAGAGCTGGGATAGCAGGGGCAGTAGAGACAGTAATAGTGGTCCCAGCCTTTTTAGGTTTGGCTTGAGAGGGCACATCTAGTCTTCCTAGCAGATCTTTGGGAGGTATTGCCAAGAGCACATCCATATTGGCCGTCCACCAACTTTGAAATCTTTTCAAAGTTGTGCCATGTGGGAGAAAATGGATGAATTGAAACTCACTCAACTCTTGTAGCAATTTAAATGTTGCTTCCTCCAATTTGGTTTTAGATACCTTTAGGTCTCTGATTGTGCGATTGGTATTAGAGAGGCTACAAATAGGAATTCCTTGAGTAAGCCCAAATTGCCTGGCAAATTGGGAAGGACAGTAAACTTCAGATATACATTTGTAGGCTCGAAGATTCAAAGTACCGATAAAGAGCTCCCTCAACAACAAGATAGAGGCCCACATATCCTTGTGTAGCGAATTGGAGCATTCCCTATCAGCCAAAAACACCCTGAGCCAAGTTGGTCCTGTATTGGTTTTGAATGGACAAAAGAAAGAAAGAAGAGGAGAAATTGGGAGTTGATGAAAGAAAGTAAAATAATAGGCAAAGATGGAGGGGTATAAGAAAATCCTAGCAAATTTCTCTCCGTAAGTAGTTGTAGACCACCCGAACTCGTTCCGCGCGCCTCCCTTTTCGGAGAGGGCGCAGATTTGGGTTCTAGCTACTACAGTTCAGACTCCTGTCACGGTTCTGAATCTAATCTCACAAAGTGCAATGTAAGACTGATAAATCACCAAATAGTCCAAATCTGGCAAATCGTTTTGGAAAATCGATTTTGAATAAAAAGCGCCAAACATGGACTGCTTTGCCAGATTATAGAGTCGCCACCTAAATATTTTATTTTTGGAAAATTTAGGAAACCCTGACTCGTGCCAAAGGCCATGTGTCCGTCATCACCAAAGTTGCCTCAGCTCGGGAACTTGGGTACGAGAGGGGAAGGTCCTGAAATGAGCACCCCCGCTCGCCCGATCAAAGGATCAACCTCTACTAAACATGATATGTTATTTTTATAAACACATGTGTTCTTGTCTGATTATTAGCTAACTTACTACGTGATGCGCGCAGCATACAAGTATAGACTAAATCACGAGAATTGGAACAAAACAATTTATGTTTGTTTTTCGAAAATGGTTTGAAAATGCCACCATCACGGTAGGCTAAAACGCGGATTTGCCACCCTCAAGTGACCTTTAAAACATGATGATTTGCCACCCTTAAAGTGGGCTTAAAACATACATTCAATGAATTATCCCAATTCAAGCAACATAGCCTTCATCCACAGGCATTCATGTAATTAAACACTTAAGCAAATAGCCTCATGGCAAGCATGCTATCATGGCAACACTCACACTCATGCAAGTATGCTAAAGCGTAACACATACAGTGTACTCCAAGATAAAACAAAAGCTAATTAGAAATCAATGCATGATCCTAACTATACAAAATGCCTAATGCAACACATGCAATAATGCAACTAAATAGGCTCAGCTATCTAAGATGGCATATGAATGCAACAATTTGATAACATGCTTTGGAACACGTATTCAAATAGGTATTGAAAGACAATGCAGTTTGAATGATGTGCCAAGCCCGGTGCATGCAAGACAAATGAATGATGTAAACATGCAAGCATAAGGTATGCTAATTGAAATATGCCCTAAACTAACCATCAAAAGCTGATAAGCAAAAGGGAGAAAGAAGTGGGGGTTGGAAGATATGCACACACACACGCACCCTTATTACAACATTTTGTCCTCTCGACAGAGGGTCCGAATAAATAAGCTAAGCTAGCTACGCTAAGCTAAGCTACTCATTACAAATTAACCAATTAACTAATCTAGCTAATTAATTACAAACCAAATTGAAACTAGTTATACTAAGCTAATTAGAATATTACAAAGATGAATTAAATTACCAAGCACATTAACTAATTAATTACAAAACCGGTAAATTAACTAGCTAAGCAAAGCAGTTAAAATGGCCTCAAGGGGAGGGAGACATGCATGCTCAGTTGGCTTCGCTCGGAAATCCATCGCTTTGCCGTCAATTGCCTCTGTTTGCACGTGCCTTGGTTTCTGAACATTGAACCAAACCTCCAAACTGTTTCTGCTCCAAACAGGATCATTTCTGCACAAAATTGGACTGGTGGCCGGTCGGCCACAAAAAGTGGCTGCCGACCACCTTAACTGGCCGGTCGGCTAGTGAAAATGGCAGGTCGGCTACTTGAAATGGCCGGTCGGCCACCTGCTGTTTCAGGCTTCTGGTTTTGCTGCAACAGAGGCACAACAATGTATTTTGCAGGGAAATGTGTGTACTACCACACTCCTTATCATGTCTCAAGCTCAAATGAGGGTGGCACTCAGCTCTCAAGCCACCAACCAAGCATTTTCAATGCATGATGGCCAAAGAACCAAGCTTGTACAAGCTTAGTGAATGCACACATAAGACTCAAAGTGCCTCCACCCCATCATGCATGATCAAGGGTGTTGGCGACCAAGAAATGTGACATGTTTCATCACTTTGAGTATGAAACTTCCTATATTTCTTGTGTTTGGATTAACGTCCGATCCAAACACAATGCAATGCAAACAACATGCTTATCTTTCACATGTTTTACTTGGTCCTTTTCTTGATTACTCATTTTGACTTACCGATTAGTCCATTAACTAGTTAAGTCCAATGTGATTGTCCTCTAATTGGAAAGATGGCCTTAGCCACAAACACCTTGGGCATGAAAGAAGCTTCATGCTTTTGGTTAGTAGAAACCCTCAAGAGAAGGTTAAAACCATTAGGCATGAGGACCTCCAATTCACACTCAAGCCAACAAGGGGCTTAAGACCACTTTCAAAGCACATGAAAGAGTGAATTAATGGAGTGCAATAGCATATATTTCAGCACTGGAATGGCATGTAAAAGACACTAAATTATGCAAGACATGTTATAGGCCAAAGGTATTAAAACTAGCAAAGGACACAACACTAAAGGCATGCCATACAAGGCTCAAACAACCAAACTAGCTCTAAACAGAGTTAAAACATGCCAAAACAATGGCTAAATCATGCTGAAACTTAGGCACAAAAGGCAAGAAAAGCATGCTTATTCATTGGCTCGCAAGTAAGGCATAACGCTCAACTCTCAAAAGCACTTACCGAGTGATATGTGTGAGAGTGTGACAGAGGTATATGCTCTGAAATTACATGCTAAAGGATGCTATATCATGCAAACATCACAAGCAAAGCATGCTAGGGGCCTTAAAACACAAGGCTAGTAAAGGCCATTACACTATGGCCATACAAGGCAAGCCTCAAAGGGCCAAGATCATTCCAACCAAAGTTTAAGCATGCTAAATCAAGGCCAAAATCATGCTGGAGCATAGCCAAGACAAGTTAGAATGAAAGGCCAAAACATCTAGTATATAAAGCTAGTGAGCATGATTGCACTATAAGTACAAAAACCAAGCAAGAGATGACCCAATCAACCAAAATCAGAGTTAAATCATGTAAAAATAATACCAAAAACATGCTCGAATTAAGCTAACACTAGCCACGAAAACATGCTACTTTGCAAGGCTAACTAGGCATAGCATGGAGAGACAAGGAGGGGAGGCCACCCCCTCCTATTTGGGACCTCAAAATAAGTTTTCTACCACTGAAATTCATCTAGAATTCAGTGGTTAAAGGGCCAAAAAAAGGTTGTTTGAAATGCTTTGAGAGATGGCTCAAAAGGCTTTACAAGCCAAGAAGCAAAGAGGGGGAAACACCCCCTAGCCAAACAAGGCTTAAACCACCAATTTTAGAACTGAAAAATAGAGGTTTTTGTAGTTCAACACCACCCCAAAAAACAGCCCCCAAGTAGTTGAAAACTATGGCAAAGCTAGTATGCAAAACAAGCTAAGAGGGATAAGTGATTACCTTTGAAGCACAGCAGCAAAATAGCCACTTTCTTGGCTCAAATGACCTTCCAACAGCCTAAAAATAAGTTCCAAGGGACCTCAGCCCAAAAATATACAACTTTGGTTAAGGAAGTGTATGCAAATATGTAGGGAATTCTCACTTTCAAGCCTAAAACAAGAGGAGAGGGAGAGAATTCTAGAGAGATGGGAGAATTTGCTCACAAATCTTCTAGAGAGAGAGGATTTTAGTGTGAGAAGCTCCCAAACTTGTTAACCCCTTCAAATGATAGATATTGCTTCCATATATAGCAAAAAAGAAGAGCCTTGGTCGAAAATATCAATTCTGAAATATCTGAATCAGTGTGCAACAGCTGGAGAAGAAATATCTGCCAATTCTGGGCTTCCTGGAAATTTCTGGCCAACTGGCCACTTCAACTGGCCGACAAGGGTCATTTTTCACCGGCATATGGCCGGCATGCTCCATTTGTGGCCGGCACACTCCCATAGAGGCCGGCAGCAAAGATCAGTCCTGGTCCCCGACTTGAAGCAAGCATAACTCCTTCATCTGGACTCCTTTTCAGGTCATTCTTGAGCCTAAACTGAAGCCCCAGAAGTATTATTTCCAATGATCGAAGCCTCATACCAAAATTCCAACTGTACTAAGAGATATCCCTCTTTTAGTGGAGATTGCTCAGTTTTGGTCCAACTGGATTGATGTCCAACTTCAACCAGCCATATCTCTCTCATCTAAACTCCGCTTTAGGAGATTCTTGAGTGCAAAATGAATCTCCGGAAGTCTTCTTTCCAACGGTGGTGGCCTCATAGCTAAAATCCAAGTATACAAATGGATAGGCCCGATTTAGCGAGGACTGTTCGACTCTCTCTCAACGATTCATGCCCAACTTCTTCCCCAACTTGGTTTCTTCTCTCCTCTCCTCTTTTTTTCAACTCCAAACCCCTAAACAAGATGTTTTGAAAGATTTTTCAAAGATTTCATCTCTCTTTCATTCATTTCCACTTTGTCCTTGCTCGGTTTACCGAAAAGCGCAACATTTAACAAAATGCGAGCGTCGGAACTTCGTAGAATCATTTTTCAAAAACTATTTTGAAAGAGAGGGTTTTAAGGTTTAAAATCTTTTGATCAAGATCGTTTTAGTCCAAAAGGGGTATGAAGTTGGGATTTGACTCTCCTCTTGCCGAAGAAATCGAACCTTTGCATAGCATCGCCTGCACCATCGAATGATCCAATTAGTAGTGCCCAAGTCTTAAGAGCGGTAAAAAATGGGGTGTCTACAGTAGTGGGTTCTTGCACCAAAAATCTCAAGTACTTGGAGTGTAGACCAGTTAAATATGCGAAGAGCTAGAGTTGTAATACCCAGAGGGGGCCTCCTTGGTTAACATCCAAAGGTTTTCACAAAATTGGGAACATGCCCTTTAAACATGGCCTAAAACATAAGGAGCCAAGGCTATCCTCTTCTTTCGAGGCAAGAGCCTTGGCAAGCGAGGCAAACTCAGGCATAATCTGCTAAGATGAAGTACAAAAGAGAAATTTGCATAACCAATATAGTATGAAGGAAAAGGACTCTCGGTCATCTACAGGACTGTAGACACCCCATTTTTGACCGTCCTCAAGACTTGGACGTCACCGCTTGAACACTCAGTGATCATCTATGTTTGTGTTTGTCTTGAGTTCCCGGAGGTCTCGGCCACGCATGCCTTGCCTCAGGATCTCTCGACTCGACTGTTTTGTGTCTGGTTTTGCACCAAACACTTGTGTTTTGCCTTTGAGGGGCAGGGAATGGCTTGTTGGCCACCCCCACACATCACTGGCCATGGCTTGAGGCCACCGGCCACTGGTTTGTTGCCACCGGCCAAATGTTTGGCCGACCGGCACTATTTGTGGCCGGCCGACCATCTATTTTGGTCAAATTGCATTTTTGGCTGGCCGACCACTGTTCATCTACTTTTGCAGATATTTTTATGCCAGCTGTGCTAGCTGGCATACACTTTGCTCCCCTCCATACACGTGTATGGAGGGATCTCCCTCTTGACTAGCTTGTTTGGAAAGATTTACAAGAGGGATTGTCTATAAGAGGGAGCCTCTTCTCTCTTATTTTGGGGTTGAACAATTTTTCAGAGCTTTGAGTTTTAGGGTTAGGGTTTGTTCATACTCTATCTCTATATCTCTCCCTCTCTTGAGTGTTTTGTGTGTGTTTAGTCTTAGTTTTCCACACAAACACCTACCATTACACCATACCTTAGTTGCTGAGGCATAAGGGGCTTGTTCTTGGAGGTTTTGGACTAGTTTGAACCTAAGGAAGCTGTTGGTCTTCCATTTTTGAAGAGGGTCTACAAGGGTAACAATCTTACCTCTTTTTTCCCATTTTTGCATAGCTTTTTCACCTATCTTGCAACTGTTTTTAGACTTTGTGTATAACATATAAAAGTCTTGTTTTTGAGTGCTCTAAATAGTTTTTTAAGAGTGTTTTGTTGTTTGGGGTTGTTTGACCCCTCATAAGCCTTGTTAGGCCCTTTTTTTGTGCTATTTTGGTGAGCTCTGGGACCACCTTGTTTGGGCCTCCTCACCATTGAAATCTTGAGGGATTTCTGTGATGGGGATGGTGCCTTGAGGTCCTAAGAAGGAGAGGGCCACCCCCTCTCCTTGTTGTCCTTGAAAAGGGCCATTTTTGCCTTATGAGTGAGCATCTAATTTAAGTGCATGATGGCCATGCCTTAGCTGTTATTTGTGCTTATTATGTCATAATATAGCTCTGTTTTTACTTGGTTTAGACACACCATGCTTGCTTAGCATACTTGTCATGTAATGCCTTAAATTTGCCTTAACATGCTTTAGGCTTTGACCATTGTCCTAGCATGATTTAGGCCTAGCTTTGCGAAGCTTTCATGCTTGTTTTAGTATGCTTTAGCTCTATTTTCAGTTGCTTTGGTCATGCTCAACATGCTTTGTATAGTCTCTTTGCATTTTGGCTTGATTGGCCTCGGATGTGTGAGTCTTGGTTGCATGCTTTACTTGCTTTAATTAGTTGGTTTGGCACCTCTTTTCCATGCAATTTCAGAACTTATAATGCATGCTATTAGCCCATGTTTATTCTCTTTTAAGTGTGCTTAAAAGTTGTCTCTATGTGCCTGAGTGTTGGACCTTGCATGCATGCCTATTTGTTTGTGTTTTGGCTTCCATTCTTGAGCATGTTGGCCACTGTTTTAGGCTTGTTTGAGGGCTGCCTAAATTAGTCTAAGTCCATTCTCGCATGTTGTGGCATGCTCACCTTGTGTGTTGTTGCATACTTGGCCTATCGCATGTGTTGCATGCTTAAATCTTAGTGCATTTGGCATGCATTCTTCTTCTTGCTTTGGTTACTTAATATGCCACATGTCTTGCATACTTGCATGTTGGCATTGCATCCCATATGCTTGCATGTTTGCATGCTAGCCCTGCATGTTGTTGCATACTTAACCTCCATGCCTAGGTTGCATTGCATAAGCATGCATGCCTTGCCTCTTGACTATCAATGATTGAGGTTGGGCCTCATTTGTTTGTTTTATGCATTGTATTTCATTTGTTATCAAAATGCAAACTTGGTTCTCTTGGGCCATCATGCATGGAAATGCGCGATTGTTGGTCCGAGAACCAAGAACCATGTCCCTTTGAATCATAAACTTGACAAGGGATGTGATGGTGCACACATTTGCTTGAAATGCATTGCTATGCCTTGTTTTGCCCTCTACTGCTGTCAAAACAGGATTCTACAGGAAGGTTTGGCCGGCCGGCCATCTTTAGTGCCGACCGACCAACAATTGATGGCCGGTGATCATTTCCTTTGGCCGGTGATCATTTCGTCTGGCCGGTGACCATTTCCCTTGGCCGGTGGTGTCCCTCAGGGTTCATAGAGTGCACCTTGGGAATTTTACAATGATTAGATAAGGAAAACAGTGTGGACAGAGGCAGCTTGTGCATAGTAGTGGACTTCCGAGTGGAGCCGAGCACGCATTGCATTGGGCCCTCTTCCCGAGGCTGTTTACTATTTTATTAGATTAGTTAATTTGCTTAACTAGTTTAATTGGTCTGTAATATCTAATTAGCTTGTAGGTTGTTAAATTTGTATTATTCTTTCGGTCCCTCCGAGTGAGGGCTAATTGTAATAAGTGTGGGTGCGTGTGTGCATATCTTCCAACCCCCACTTCTTTGTCCCTTTTACTTACCTGCTTTGATGGTTAGTATTAGGACATGTTTAATTTAGCATACCTTATGCTATGCATGCGTGCATCATTCATCAGTATTGCATGCACCGGCTCGGCGCATCATGCTAACAGCATAGTATTCCAATCTAACTTGAATACGTGCTACTTGTTGCATTCCACATGCCATCCTAGGATTAGCCGAGCCCATTCTAGCGACATCCTGTATGCGTTGCATTAGCCACTTAACATGGACTTGGATCATGCATGATTGCTAACATGTTCATTGTTTTGGCTTGGAGTACACTGTAAGTGTTTTATATTTTAGCATCTCGCATGAGTGTGAATGTTAACATGACAGTATGCTTACCATGTGGCTAGATGCTTATGTGATATAAATTGCCTGAATGCCTGTGGGTGAAGGTTGGATTGTTTGAGTTGGGACAACTCGTTGAAATCCGTGCTTTAGCCTACTTGCGAGTAGCAAAATTTCAAACTGTTTTTCAAAACAAACGGATATGCAATGTTTCGTTCCAAATTAGGCGATCTAGTCTATACTTTTGTGTTGCGCGCATCACATAGTAAGATTAGCTAATTAATCAGAATAAGAACGCATGTGTTTTCAAAAACAAGATATCACGGTTAGTAGAGGCCGATCTTCGGATCGGGTGAAAGGGGGTGCTCATAGCTGACCTTCCCCAATCGTACCCAAGTTCCCGAGCCGAGGCAACTTTGGTGATGACGGACACGCGGCCTTAGGCAAACAAGTCAGGGTTTCCTAAATTCCCCCATTAAAAAAATATTTAGGTGGCGACTCTGTATCTGGCAAAGCAGTCCATGTTTGGCACTTCTTTTCTAAAAATCTGTTTTCTCAAAACGATTTGCCGGATTTGGACTCTTTGGTTCAGATTTAAAACCCTGACAAATCGAGTCCGAACTGTGGCATGAGGCCCCACGCGGGCGCGTCCACAGTTTCTGGCAACTCTGCTGGGGAAATTAGAGAGCTTGACTCAAACTCGTGATATCTTGTTTTGATTTCACTTATGTGTTTCTTTACATGGCATGTGCATAGGTGCGCCTAGGACACCGTGTTGGCCATCTACTATTCCTGAACGGTTTGCCGGAGGCTTGTCTTGTCAAGGCATGACCATAAGGCTGACCGGTTGCGGGCTCTGCCAGTATGGGAACACAAACCTTTTTTTACCGGGGCACCCTTTTGACTATTCGACCTAGTGCATATTCAGAATCCATAGTGACCATTCCAAACTAGGATAGGTTGCTTACCCGATGTTAGGTTGTTTGAAACCACTGTGTGCGTAGTGAAACCCTAGCTCCTGACAAAATAGGACAGGGAAACCCTACCCCAATGTAGGGGTGTTTTGGCTCTCTTTTACTCGCTATGTGCTTTTAGAGTGTATCTCTGCAGGAACGTACATATCAGTCTGTGAGTTTGAGCATCAGGCCTGCGGGCATCAGTATCGGTGTTTTTGGGAGGCAGTTATATCTACGGGTATCCGATTCAGTGTTTTGAGGCAGTGATTTTGGGGAACAGTGATCAGTATTAGAGTACAGCTGTTCGGCTACGCCTGTGTTTGTTCCGTTTTGGGCTGAAATGCTGCATGTGTTCTCTTTCAGTTCAGGGATTCGAGTATAGAATAGCCAGTGTTCTCCCTCGCTGAGGCAAGGCGGATATTTGATCTGTTAGTCACCGTTCAAGATCAGTGGACTTATCATGACACAGAATTCAGAGGAAATCGTGGTTATGACAGCCGCATTAGATCAAGGAATCACCCTGCAAAGTGAGACCAATGTTGATGTACCACATCCGCCCAGGTCGCCTGCTGCGCGCCCGATCTGGGAACCCCAGTTGTATTAGGCTCGTGAGCCCACCACGTTCGAATTGATGGGGATGATTGGTGACCTCCAGAGGTCTATGGCAGATCTCGCTTACGGAATATCGGCTTCGCCACCAGTTGTACCATATGCTGGGAACTTTGTACCGCAGGAGCCCCGCTATTGGGACGGATTGTGATCGAGCTCAGCCAACCTGAGACTCTCTCAAGTTATAACAATGACGTGTTAACATCAACCCAAACCCTCGATCAGGCTGAGGCCAGAAGTAAGAACAAAATGAAGGCAGATGTCGATCCCATTGAACAATTGCTGTGGGCAGTCGAGGCTTTGAAAGCCGGGGGAATGAGTAAGCAACAGGTATTCGCAGTCGCGACCAAGACTGTGGATGATGTCTTCCCCACTCCAACTGAAGGCAGTTCAAGCCAGGCAGAAAACCGGGATAGGCCCCGTCATGCCAGAACAGTTCCCTCCGCTCCCAACTCCGCACCTGGGAAAGATCAAAAAGTCAAGGCAGTGCCTGCCGACCCTTTTGCTAGTGCGTCTAGCAAAAATTCTCAGACTTCAAAGTATCTGCCCCAAGGGCGCAGAGTCTTCCACGCTCTCTACATGCCGTTGTCTAGGGCACTCCAGATCCTCGCCGAAAGGGGGCATCTTAAACCCCTCGAGCCCAGGCCTCTCCCAAAGAATCTCCCTCCCACACATGATGCTGCTTTGTACTGCGCGTACCACCAGCAAACCGGTCACGCTACCGATAACTGTTTTCGCCTTCGTCATGAAGTGCAAGATTTGATTGACAATGAGGTCATCCTCCCACCCACCTCAGCAAAGTTTGTCACTGCTGGGTTGTTAGATTTTGAGGATACTGCGAGTATGTGATCGGGAAGTGAACCACTTGCGAGCGACCCTCGGCGTATTTTGGATGTGGCGTCTGGCACGCATTTTTGAGCATCTGCGAATGCTAGTTTTGTAACTTCTGGCTTGGGTGTCGAGTCAGTCCTTTGTTTTGAGTCTGTCTCATTGTTTTGAGTCAGTTCTTTTTGCTTAAAGATCTGTCTTGTTGTAGCGATTCAGTCCCCTTGTATAGAATGTCAGGTGATTCCGGGGTTGTTGCCTCGAACACCGTTTTTGTTTTCTTTTGAGTCTGTCTCTACTGTGGAGCCAGTTGCAACCAGGAAATCTAAATGAAATAGCTGCGGCTATCATGTTTCCATGCTTATTGCTATCTTGAGCTAGTTGTGCCAGAGGATTTGACTGAAATGGCGGAACATCTCACTTACTCTTCTATGCTCTAAACTCATTGTATTGACCTAAGTTTTCAAAACTGTTTTTGAACACTGTGGTGATGAAAACGAAGAGGAAAAAATTCCTCGGTTTTACAAAACTTTGATCAATTTGAGAGAAAGTGAGGCATGCTGAGCCTTTAATGAATGAAATCATGCTTGTTAGCGTGAGTACTGAGAAGGACCCTGGCTTGATCCAGATTGGTTCCACACTATCTTCAGCGCGAGCACGATGTGTCGCTTTCGTAAAAACTTTCAAAAAACAAAATGTTTTGCGTAGTCCTGCGAAGACCTGTGTGGAATCGCTCTTGAGATTGTGCAGCCTAGGATCGCTCTCAGCCTCAAGATTCAATCCATTTGTTTTCAAACCTTGAACCCATCAGAACGTTCAACGATCAATCATCAAGAGAGCCTGTGTGGCTAGATTTGAGGCAGCCCTCGAACAAGAGGCACCAAAGTTAGATCAAGAGGTCAGACGTTGTCAACAGGAGCTTGTGAAGCTAGAACAGAAGCACTCCTTAAACTAGGGGCAAAATGTCCGATGTGCTTGAAGAGCCGGAGATGGATCCTTTTGCAAATCAATAACAACAGCCGCTCTACTGGATATGGATGGCTTCAAAACCCTAAAACCATTTGGCATGGACTTGTTACACTTTTACCCATTGAGAGGCTCGCTGGGCCGAAAACCCGGAAGGGCGACCTAGGCAAAAGTTAGAGCAAGAGAAAAATACAAAAAGAGAAAAAGAATAAAAAAAAAAGAGATGAAAAATATATAAAAAAAAAAAGAAGAAAAGAATTGACAAAAAAAAAGAAAAAAAAGAAGAAAAACAGGAGCTCGCAAGGTCGAAAACCCGCAATGGGCACCTTGGCAAAAGTTAGAGCCTAAAAAAAGTGAAGGTTAAAATACCCGAGTGTACCTTAACCGGAACTACGTAAGGCTTGATTCCCATGTTTGGGATACGTAGGCAACTTCATTCCGAAGTCCAGCCCCCAACGCTTTCAAAGCGATTTAGTCCATGTAATGGTTTTGATCATCCTTGCCTTCTCTGAATCCGATAGTTCGGTTGTGACACCTGAACTACGTAAGGCTTGATTCCCATGTTTGGGATACGTAGGCAATTTCATCCTGAAGTCCAGCCACCAACGCTTCCAAAGTGACTGTGTCCATATATTGGTTTTGACCATCTTCGTCGTCTCCGTGTCCGAGAGTTTGGTCATGATCATCACTAACGAGGACTGTTTACAAAACGCTGCGGTGTTCGTCCAGACAAGAGGCAACTTTCCGTTGCCATGAGTTGCCATTCAAACCAGGGGCAACTTTCCGTCGCCGTGCAGCTCTTTCAAGCAAGGGGCAATTTTCCATTGCCTCCGATCTGAGGTTGCGCATCTCGAGAGTAAGTTTCGTACTCGTTGAGCATTGACCGTTTGCAAACATAGTTTTTGAGAATTTTTACTGAGTTGACTATTTTCTCGAAAATTATTCCATCTTTTCCAAAACTGGACCATTTTCTTGGACCCAAAAAAAGAAAATTTTCAGTGCTCATAGCCTAACTCGCATGATTTCAAATCAAAATCGAACAAGTATGTTAATCCAACTCTCATATTGGTCAAAACTGTTTTAGTAGAAAACCAAAACAAAAATGGTCAAAATGATGAACTAGGGGCACAGTTGAGCCAGGCTCCCTGTCTTTCCTTCGATTGTCAATACTTGCCAGAAGGGCACTTCATTCGCCAGAAGAAGACACAACTGAAGCTATCAATAAAGGGCTGAAAGCTCTCAACAACCTCCAAGCAACGAGGTATCAAGCCAAGTGCAAAGCACAAATTGCAATGGATCAAGATACTCCATCCGAAACATTAACTAAATGTCCCGGGAGGAAATAGCCGCGAGCTAATAATGTTGGGCGTGAACCCACAATTTCCATTTATCCATCAACCACCCTGGAGAGGGATATAAAACGAGAGAGTAAAGAATAGAGAGGTGTAAGTCGAGAGAAAAAGTGAGCAAAAGGGTTTTTGTGAGAAAAATCGAGCCTGAGGGCCGAGTGATGTGAGAATCACAAATGAGAAAGGGTGCGAAATAATGCCCGGAGGAACTGGCTCCTCGTGATTTAAGGTTTCTCTTTTTTGTAAACACGTCTGTATGTCGTGTCTTTTGTTTTGTTTACCTCAAACTTTTATTTTGAGTTTTTTCCGAGCGTGTCTCGTTGTGATTAGGTCGTGTACTTTCTGTTTGAGTCTTTTTTACTGTGTTCAGTCGTAGGCTTAATACCCTGGTTTGAAAAACCCCTTTTTCAATTTCAAAAATTTTAATCATGTTATGCTCGGAGTGCTGTGCCATTCTCCACATTTATGCGAAGCAAAAGAAGAAGGGAAAAATTTGGGGTATCTGAGTGTGTTTCAACTTCAGCCGATTCTACCTTTGTATTCCGTCTTGTTAGATTGGACTGTTTGTTCAGGGTTTGCCGTGTGCAGAATAAACAGAATGGCCTGTATACAGATTAATTCCCAGCAGAGTATGGACTGAGTGTTCAGACTAAGCAGTGGGTTGTATGAGTTGTTTGCCGTTGGCCGGTTCGTTACCTGGTTATTGCAACACAAATGTTTGACTTTCAGACAGGAGGTCAATTCCATTTACATTGTTATGTGATGTGATGTAATGCAATGCGAAGCATGAAAATGTATTAAAATGTAACGCTTTTTCAGATAGAAAAGTTTGTTTCATTTCATCATCTTTTTCAAGTACAAAGTTTTGGAGAAAACAAAACCTGCCTGTGGCAGTACAAGGTACTCTAGCTACCAGCAAAAGCAGGAAAAGTAAAAGAAAAAAAGTACAAAACAAAAAAGAAGAAAAGCAGCAAAAATTTGGATCAATGTCGAGCAGCCTCAGGCCTAAGGGTCCGTCCTCGTCCTCTTCCTGGACGAAGGTCCAGGGGCATCGTCGTCAGCGCCGTCATCTGAGCCTGAGTCAGTGCCATCTCCGGTCTCCTCCTCAGATGACTCTACCTCCGCCTCCGCCTCCGCCTCCGCCTCCGCCTCCGCCTCGGACTCATCGTCATCAGGGACTGGTGCCCGTGAGCTACTCCCAATATGAGTGCGCCCCGCTTTGGTGCGGGGGTATACTCTGCAATCTCGAGTGGGAGCGGAAGGGCCAGCTGAAGCACCTCCTACAGTAGGAAGCTGAAAGGGAGGATGAAAAGTACAAATGGCAAATGCATCAGTATGCTACAGAATGCAGTATATGAGTACAGTGTGTGAATACTGTAAGCAGTGTATCAGTGCAGAATGCAGTGTATGAATACAGTGTGTGAATACTGTGAGTAGTGTATCAATGCAGAATGCAGTGTATGAATACAGTGTATGAATACTGTGAGCAGTGTATCAGTGCAGAATACAGTGTATGAGTACAGTGTATGAATGCCGTAAGTAGTGCAGTGAACAGTCTGTGGGCTACAATGTATCAGACGCCGGGAGGGCCGTGTATCAAGTGTTGAGTTGTGCATCAGATTGTATGAAACAGTTTATGTATGGTTTGAGACCGCGGTCATAAGAACATACCGGAATACTGTAAATAGCCAGGAGGTCGAGGCTCTGTTGAAGCATTCCCATCACTGAAGCAGTCAACTCCAACGACTGGCGAGTGTACTCAGAGGACACCTGCAAAAGTGTTAGAAGTCTCAGTATTCTGCGGAATATCAAATGAATTAGAATGAAATGACTGTGCAGAATGCAAAATGCAGTAATACATACCGGAGGTAAGCCGTAGAACCCGACTAACTCATGATCAGCCGAAGGGGGAGCAATAGGGATCTGGTAAGTCACCCCACCCCGCCCTCTGCATGTCATCATCATGGGCAACGCTGGCCAGCTAGCCCCCCGACCCCTCCGAGCTCCACTCCTGCCACGGACTCAAGCTGTCCTCGACGTCCCTGCCCTGCTCCTACTCCAGCTACCGCGCCGCAGGCCTCTCTCTCTCAGCTCGACGGCCACTACTCAAGGGCCGCATGATGTAGGTCTAGACGTACTCTGCGTAGTCTCCCTCGCCCCTGAAGCCCTCCGCATTCCAGCCAATCGTGTAATCGGCCATCTCCTCAGCAGTGAACCTCTCTGTCTCCCTCATGTGTGTGGGAGGCGAACCCAGGACTATCTGCTCTGGCAAACCCAGGGTCTGGCGTAAGAAACGCTCACCCAGGTACCAAGCCCGACAGACCGGGCCCTCCAGCATGATCCTGAAACGTGCAGTCTCCTCTGCACCGGCAAATCGATCCCGAATCACGGCTGGCAATGGAGCCCAAGGCTGCCAGGTGATCTGTAAATGACATGCAGTTTGTTATCTACTGTTGTTGAAAATACAGTGTAAAGCAAAGCTTAAATAAACTCTAAAAGTTGAACATACCTCCGCGGGGGTGATGGTGTCGAAGTAGCGGCGGAAGAAGATGAAATTCTCCTGGGTCTCCGCACGCATCTCACGTCGAAGCGTCACGAGAATGGCACACCGAGAGGAGTCTCCACGTCTGGCACTGGCGCGAGTCTCGGAAAGTAGGCATAGACCCACAACTGCAGAGCAAATATCAGTACGCTTATCAGATAAAACAAAATACAGAATAAAGCAGAAATTGCAGAACCGCGTATTATGCAGTGTATTATGCAGAGTGTACAGTATGTGCAGTGTACAGTCAGTGTAAAGCAGAGTATATGTGTGCCGTGTGTGCAATATACAGTCAACGTGAAGCAGACCACAGTGTGTGCAGTGTACAGAATACAGAAAATGTAAAGCAGGAATGTAAAAGAGGAAGAAGATGTACCTCCCAAGCCCGCCAGTAAACTCTGAGCAACTGTCCGCTGCAACGGGATGCTGAGCTCATGTATCCATACAGAGTGGCTAGGGCAGCGCCACCCCAGTCGAAGCGTAGGATACTGGTCACATCCACTAGCGCGCTCAACAAACAGAGGGGCACGGTGTTCGCCCAGTCGGCAAAAATGGTAGTCCCTAGCAGAAACATCAGGAAGCCGCGGGCGTACTGCTCCACCTCCTCCTGGGTCATCGGCGCCTCCTCGGCCAAGCCTGGCTGAGTCCGGAAGCAGCTCTCAAACCATGAATATTTGACAAAACGGGACGTGTGAGAGGTGGCCATCTCGCCGAGCAGGTAGATCTGAGCGGCCTCCCACTCATCCATGTCGGTGTCGAAGGGGATCGGATCACCTCCTACCCGATACTGGTGAGCATCGAGAAATCATAGGGAGTCATCGTCATGTCTCCTACGACGGAAAGGTGGAAGGAGTCGTGGTATCCCACCACCTCTACCAGAGCGGCGAGAAGAGGTCTGCTCGTAGTAAGCCGGGAGAGTCCTCTACAGAAAGCGCCGAAGCCGGCCTGGTCCACGATGTGGCGAACCGCATCGGGCAGCTCCATATACCAATCTCTGGCGGTGACATTCCCATACCCTTAGAAGGCATGGGAATCTCCCTATATTCGAAAACAAACAGTTGTGAAAGCAATATAAAACATACAGTTTGAAGAACAGTCGAAATTGATGCAGATACAGCGTGTGTGCACGACTTTCAAGTTCAAACAAACATCGGGTGCCGATGTGCTTGCAGTGAACTACAATATGTGACGTGTCAGTATGTTCCAGTGGTTCAGTACAGGTATAGTGTGTGTGTACGTTTTTCAAGTTCAAACAAACATCGGGTGCCGGTATGCTTGCAGTGAACTACAACATGTGACGTGTTAGTATGTTCGAGTGGTTCAGTACAGGTATAGCGTGTGTGCACGTTTTTCAAGTTCAAACAAACATCGGGTGCCAGTGTGCTCGCAGTGAACTACAGTGCATGATGTGTCAGTGTGTTTGAGCGGTTCAAGGCAAATACGGTGTGTGTGCACGTGTTCAGATTCAAATAGAATCAAGGTGAGTGGTGTTCACAGTCAACTACAGCATACAGTGTATCAGTGTATCCGGGTTACGCAGCTAAAGAACATAATCAACTATGGCAGTTAAATGTTCTATATTGAAGAAAATGAAACGGGGAAGAGTATACCTCGGAAGCACCATATGATAGGTGTGACTCCGGCTCGTGAGCAGAGAAGCTCTGGAGCCACCATCCTATCGAAACTCTGGAACTGGCAAAGTCCGTCGGGGGGCAGTATGTGAATCGCCGGTCGGTAGGTCACCGGATCGAACGGGCGGACACTCAAAGGCAAGAGTTCGGCCTCGGGATCCATCTCGTGCTCTGGGGGAGTCCTGCCCCGTGGAAGATCGTCTGCCATCTCAGAGAAAGTGTGAAAATAGCCAGAAAAGTGAAAATCGGGTGAGAATACGAAAGGTCAACCGGAAAGTCAACCCTAGGAGGGCGGAAAATGGCCGGAAAAGTCGGAATATGGAAAGGGCACAGAAACCAAGAAAAACTTGAGGGAAACAAACCCTGAAAGGCGGAAATCGCAAAAGAAACACTGAAATGAAGAAATGTTCGGTTCAAAACGTTCGAAACGCGAAGGTATTCGCGAATCGAACGACGAAATGGGCGCAAAAACACAAGAAAACGGAGAAATGAATGGGGGAAAATACCCTAGAGAGAGGGAGGAAGAGATTTCGGCCAAGGAAATGTGAGAAAAATAGGGCTAGAGGCCCTATTTTATAAGACCCAAGGCCAAAAGACCAAACTGCCCCGATTCAGGCAGATTTGGCCGATCGGCCACACTTTTGGCCGGTCGGCCAAATATTTGGCCGGTGGGCAGCCGATGAACTCCTATGATGGCCGGTGGGCCTCCTACGATCTTGTTTGAGTCAGATATGTGGTTTGAGGCCTCCATTCCTCAAGATAGTGCAAGACAGTGCATTTTCGAAGCTCAACCGGACTCCGTTTTGACCTCGGACCGTGTTTTCTGTGCGAAGCACTCGAGTACATGCATGGCGTATCCTTTTTGTATCCTTTTGTCTCCTGAGAGATTCAAAAGTTACCCTGCATGTGTACGTTACAACGTTTTGTTGTGAAACGCGCGTTGGTTATACGCCATCTCACTCGCCTCGTTATGCACACATCTCGCATTGTCATGCGCATGCCATACTTGCGTTAGTATGCACATTCTTACGTCGCATCGTCATGCACACTTCACATGCATCGTCATGCATTTCAAGGAACGTGCGTTGTAACGGGCATTTGAGTTCATTTGTGTTGTCATGCATTCCAATAGTTTACATCGTCATGCATTTCAAGGAATGTGCGTTGTAACGCGCATTTGAGTTCATTTGCATTGTCATGCATTTCAAGAGCCGCGCGATGTCGCGCATTCCAAGATCCTTTGCATTTGTCATGCATCTCGAAAGTCACGCGTTGTCGCACGTTTCAAAATCATGCATCATCATGCATTTGCATTTTAAAAAAAAAAACATTGTAAATAGTGCATATGTCATGCATCATTGTAAATAGTGCATATGTCATGCATTTTTTCTGTATATATTCCATTCTAGTGCATATTGTATATATTGCATTGTAGCTTGCATGCATCCACTGCATCACCTCCATCTACGGCTTGCGCCTTCCATGTTAAGCTTAGTCTGGTATGTGCCCATACTTTTCACATAAAAGCACAGTCTGCATGTGTACGCGCCTATTCCATGTTGAACTTGGTGTTGAGGGTTGCGGCACCTTTTCTGTGTTAGACGCGGTTCGTTGTTGTACATGCCTTTTCTAGGCAAGATTTGGTTTGGCCCGCGTGCCTTCTCCATTGTATATATTCCATTCCAATGCATATTGTATATATTGCATTGTAGCTTGCATGCATCCGCTGCATCACATCCATCTACGGCTTGCGCCTTTCCATGTTGAGCTTGGTCTGGTATGTGCCCATACTTTTCACGTTAAAACACAGTTCTGCATGTGTACGCGCCTATTCCATGTTGAACTTGGTTTGAGGGCTGCGGCACCTTTTCTGTGTTAAACGCGGTTCGTTTGTGTACATGCCTTTCCTAGGCAAGATTTGGTTTGGCCCGCGTGCTTTCTCCATTGTATATATTCCATTTCAGTGCATATTGTATATATTGCATTGTAGCTTGCATGCATCCACTGCATCACATCCATCTACGGCTTGCGCCTTTCCATGTTGAGCTTGGTCTGGTATGTGCCCATACTTTTCACGTTAAAGCACAATTCTGCATGTGTACGCGCCTATTCCATGTTGAACTTGGTTTGAGGGTTGCGGCACCTTTTCTGTGTTAGACGCGGTTCGTTTGTGTACATGCATTTCCTAGGCAAGATTTGGTTTGGCCCGCGTGCCTTCTCCATTGTATATATTCCATTCCAGTGCATATTGTATATATTGCATTGTAGCTTGCATGCATCCACTGCATCACATCCATCTACGGCTTGCGCCTTTCCATGTTGAGCTTAGTCTGGTATGTGCCCATACTTTTCACGTTAAAGCACAGTTCTGCATGTGTACGCGCCTATTCCATGTTGAACTTGGTTTAAGGGTTGCGGCACCTTTTCTGTGTTAGACGCGGTTCGTTTGTATATATGCCTTTCCTAGGCAAGATTTGGCTTGGCCTGCGCACCATATCCATGTATATGTTACATTGTAGTGTAATTTTTGCATCCAGCATTAGGATCATGTTTTTTCGTTAGCGGGTCATTCCCCACTTATGTCATTCCACCCAATTACTTGTTCTTGTATCCGTCTACATCACTCATAGTTCTGCATGTGTACGCACCTATTCCATGTTGAGCTTGGTTTGAGGGTTGCGGCACCTTTTCTATGGTAGACGGACTTTGCACCTCCATCACTCTATTTGACATTTGTGTGGTTTTGAACCGCTCGTGATTGGATCATGATTCAATTGCATTGCATATGTTGCATTGTTTATACATAGTTTTGTATGTTTTGCATATTATTGTGCATTGTTTTTACCGTTATTTTGTAATTTTGCATATCATTTGCATTACATTAGATTCAATTGCATATCATCGCACTGTTTGTGCACCCCTTGGTCTAAGGAGACCTTAAATCCTACATTCGCGTTGTCGCACAGCTTTCGATTGCATTGTTATGCATGTTGCTAACAATATTGTACCTGTTAAGTTTTCTTTCTTTTTCAGGCACGATATTGTATGTACGGTTCATTTGAAGCTGGTGCAACCAGACGAACCGCACAGGTATTGTATTCTCCGAGTGAGACATATTGAGAATTGCATAATTCTCTTACATCCTTTCTGCATTGTAGTGTGGTTTGGTTTGTGCTAGCTCAAAACTGTTGCATTGTTATGCTTCGTTACAGCTTTCTTTGCATGATCATAAGTTATGCTCGGCTTCTTGCATTGTCAGTTGCATTTTGCCCATGCCTTCGGGCGCATATCTTGTTTGTCTTGCATGCTTTGTCTAAGTCTTCGGCCTTGTCAAAAATGGGTCGTCTCTGGGCTTTGACATTCACTCCCGTCATTGTTATGACTTTCGAGTTCTGTCAAAGAGGGGCAACTGTAGACACCCCATTTTTGACCGTCCTCAAGACTTAGACGTCACCGCTTGAACACTCGGTGATCATCCATGTTTGTGTTTGTCTTGAGTTCCCAGAGGTCTCGGCCACGCGCACCTTGCCTCAGGAACTCTCGACTCGACTGTTTTGTGCCTGGTTTTGCACCAAACACTTGTGTTTTGCCTTTGAGGAGCAGGGAATGGCTTGTTGGCCACCCCTACACATCACCGGCCATGGCTTGAGGCCACCGGCCACTGGTTTGTTGCCACCAGCCAAATGTTTGGCCGACCGGCACTATTTGTGGCCGGCCGACCATCTATTTTGGTCAAATTGCATTTTTGGCTGGCCGACCACTGTTCATCTGCTTTTGCAGATATTTTTATGCCAGCTATGCTAGCTGGCATACACTTTGCTCCCCTCCATACACGTGTATGGAGGGATCTCCCTCTTGACTAGCTTGTTTGGAAAGCTTTACAAGAGGGATTGTCTATAAGAGGGAGTCTCTTCTCTCTTATTTTGGGGTTGAACAATTTTTCAGAGCTTTGAGTTTTAGGGTTAGGGTTTGTTCATACTCTATCTCTATATCTCTCCCTCTCTTGAGTGTTTTGTGTGTGTTTAGTCCTAGTTTTGCACACAAACACCTACCATTACACCATACCTTAGTTGCTGAGGCATAAGGGGCTTGTTCTTGGAGGTTTTGGACTGGTTTGAACCAAAGGAAGCTGTTGGTCTTCCATTTTTGAAGAGGGTCTACAAGGGTAACAATCTTACCTCTTTTTCCCCATTTTTGCATATCTTTTTCACCTATCTTGCAACTGTTTTTAGACTTTGTGTATAACATATAAAAGTCTTGTTTTTGAGTGCTCTAAATAGTTGTTTAAGAGTGTTTTGTTGTTTGGGGTTGTTTGACCCCTCATAAGCCTTATTAGGCCCTTTTTTTGTGCTATTTTGGTGAGCTCCGGGACCACCTTATTTGGGCCTCCTCACCATTGAAATCTTGAGGGATTTCAGTGATGGGGATGGTGCCTTGAGGTCCTAAGAAGGAGAGGGCCACCCCCTCTCCTTGTTGTCCTTGAAAAAGACCATTTTTGCCTTATGAGTGAGCATCTAATTTAAGTGCATGATGGCCATGCCTTAGCTGTTATTTGTGCTTATTATGTCATAATATAGCTCTGTTTTTACTTGGTTTAGACACACCATGCTTGCTTAGCATACTTGTCATGTAATGCCTTAAATTTGCCTTAACATGCTTTAGGCTTTGACTATTGTCCTAGCATGATTTAGGCCTAGCTTTGCGAAGCTTTCATGCTTGTTTTAGTATGCTTTAGCTCTATTTTCAGTTGCTTTGGTCATGCTCAACATGCTTTGTATAGTCTCTTTGCATTTTGGCTTGATTGGCCTCGGATGTGTGAGTCTTGGTTGCATGCTTTACTTGCTTTAATTAGTTGGTTTGGCACCTCTTTTCCATGCAATTTCAGAACTTATAATGCATGCTATTAGCCCATGTTTATTCTCTTTTAAGTGTGCTTAAAAGTTGTCTCTATGTGCCTGAGTGTTGGACCTTGCATGCATGCCTATGTTGTGTTTTGGCTTCCATTCTTGAGCATGTTGGCCACTGTTTTAGGCTTGTTTGAGGGCTGCCTAAATTAGTCTAAGTCCATTCTCGCATGTTGTGGCATGCTCACCTTGTGTGTTGTTGCATACTTGGCCTATCGCATGTGTTGCATGCTTAAATCTTAGTGCATTTGGCATGCATTCTTCTTCTTGCTTTGGTTACTTAATATGCCACATGTCTTGCATACTTGCATGTTGGCATTGCATCCCATATGCTTGCATGTTTGCATGCTAGCCCTGCATGTTGTTGCATACTAACCTCCATGCCTAGGTTGCATTGCATGAGCATGCATGCTTGCCTCTTGACTATCAATGATTGAGGTTGGGCCTCATTTGTTTGTTTTGTGCATTGTATTTCATTTGTTATCAAAATGCAAACTTGGTTCTCTTGGGCCATCATGCATGGAAATGCGCGATTGTTGGTCCGAGAACCAAGAACCATGTCTGTCACGCCCTCAAAATAATAACATTAAACCCACAATATTGACATACATTGATATATAAAAGATCAACATCCTTCTATTCATCAGAGTAATTCATTACAAAAAAAATATTACATGTTAACAACATAGCAAATGCCCTAAGGGCTTACAGCTTTCCAAGTTATCACTTGGTTACAAAAAAAAAGAGAGTACTAACTCAATTACACATTAAGCCCTTGGCTTGAATCTACATGTAATACATCAAAACAAGGAAAGATAACAGAAGTCTGTCCGCCTCTATCCTCCCAAGCTATGTCCTTGGAGGTGGCATGCTACCTATACCTGAAAGTGATGTTCCCATATAGGGTGAGCCACAGCCCAGTAGAAATACACTAAACCAGCTATGAACAATGACTAAAAGATTAACAGTTTAATAGATGGTTAACACTTTTACATTCTTTCATAACACATTACAGTTTCATTTTCCATTCCTTTTCAATTCTCAATTCATAACCATAGTCCAGAACCTCATATTAAACATTTCCTCATTTCACAATAGATAAGCATACTAGCTATATCAACACATCAACAGATAAGCATATGAGCAATATCAACACTTCCACTGATATATCACACTTCCCAAGATAAGCATACAAGCTGTATCTACGGAGTCCATCCCCTCTCTTTTCCCACACAACACCCGGTTTAGAGGTCCATCACCTCTCTTCCCCTAAACCGTGGAGTACATCACCTCTCTCCTCCAACACAACACAATGCATATAAACAATTATTATACACATCATCAGTCAATACATAAAGTTAATGTATTCTTACAAACGTCATACTCAATGACACATTCTAGTGATTAGTTTTAGTTTGCCTAATCATCATGCATTGTCTACAACAATCAAGACTATCCTCCACCGATAGCCCAAAGCAGTTATTTCTAAACAGAAAATAAATGCACAAAATGAATATAAAATCAACATTTCAACTAGGTGAGCGATAAATAATTCAACTACACCCTTTAATCCCATACATTCCCAATTCTAACATTTCTCTATGCTAAACATGCATATAGGTTTATTATAAATAAAACCCCAACTTTTGTAAAATTGCACAAAAGCCCCTAAACTTTCGCAAAATTACCCAACAACCCCCAACATATCAAAATGCTAAAATTTAAAGACAAAGCTCATAAAGAGGAGTAGGTTATCCCTACCTCAAGCCAAGAAGAAACCATGCAAAACCAGCACCCCATACTGGCTCCAATGCATAAATAATAGCAGTTTCGGTGGCTGATACATCACGCATAGCATCCATCTCTACCCATAAGCATAACCCTCATATCCAAGGAGTGCTAAGAAGTTCTCTTTATCAGTACTTCTTGAAATATGTTCTGTTCTTAGCATATGCATCCCAAAAAATACAGCACTCAAAAAGTTCAACAAATCACCAACACTAGGAGGTGACCCACTGGATTCCATCATTGCGACTCCGAAAATAGACATTAGAGCCCAAACCAGGTACGGGCAGGAACTACGGCTCCTAACATTCCATCAAGCAAGGGAACCACAATTACAGTGAACATGGAAATAAAAGATGCACGCCCAGCATCTGACGTTAGCAGTCCAAGTGCCTGCATAAGACAGCCTAAACTGATCCAGAATCCCAACTCTATCCCAGCATTACGGGTCTGAGCATCACCCCGTGCATGTAAAAAAAAAGGGATAAATGGAATCGCTGACATTGCAAATCGCACAATGGTGAAGGCTGCTAGATCCATGATTGCTTCGACCTCTTTCACTACCGGAATGTTACTAGCACAAACAACAGTAATGAGATTGAGCAAAACGATGCTTCTGACTTTGGTCGAAGCAAATAAGATCCTTCCCCACGAAGATCGCCTCCTGAACAACGATTTGAGACTCAAAATTGTCCTCTTTTCTCAGCCGTTTATCCAATACGACCCAGCTTGTATGAGCTCTCTCTTTAGGTAATATTCTATATCCTATTGACCCATTCCAGCACCTCCTCTTTTCTTTTATTTAATAGTCCACCGAAAGAGTGATAGGAGACAGCCCATGCTTTTGTTCCCTCTCCTCATGTACACTACTTCTCTCTTTAGTTTATTCTCCACCGAATTGAGCAAAACCCCAGCTGTAACCATATATTATATATATAAAAAGGAATTTTCCCACTCACTCTTGTCCCACCCCTTTCTCTTTGTTTATTTTATTTTCACCACTGAAGCATCATCATGCATATTCCACCATTTGATCATGTTCTCAAATAAAAATTATTTATTTATTTATATAAACTTAGGTCATCACAACCTACCCTCCTTAAAGAAATTTCGTCCCGAAATTTAAATAAGTAATAAAATGCATCCTACAGTCACCTACAGACTTCCTCCGGTACTTGCCAATGCATGTAAAAAAATTCTTCGACTACCACATGAGTCTCAATGAGTCACACCGGTAACGAACCAAACCATTACGTTTGCACCACAATTGATTATAAAATCTGTACTAGTATAAACCATCAAGTGGTTCTTCTATTCACGTTGATAACCCAAAGCTACAAGATAGGATCTCATTTCCTTAAGTATAATAAATTGACTCCCCAAAATACCAAGACGCCATACCTTATTAGTGATAACCCAACTTCAACGAACTATCTCCATCGCCTGGTGCACAATGCATCTCAAGGCCAAAACTGAGACCTTAACAAAACAAAATAATAACTCTTCAAAAGTACTAATCATCAACTCAAATAGTGATCGTCAACCGTCACAAAACAGAAAATACCTTACCAACACTGTTCTACATCACACTAATATTATGATAACCCAAGAGATCAAACATGAATTAAGCATATGCCGTTACCACGACGGAATATTCCGTTAGCTGACGTCATCGCGCGTAAGCAAGACACGCAAAATGGAAAAAAAAAAACGACTGCAGGGATACGGGGTTTCGAACCCTTGACTTCAAGCTCAGGCCACAGCCCAAACCACTAAGCTAAACCACTGAGCCAAGCTACTCTTGTGATCAGATATTCAAACAATTATCCATATGTATGAGACACATATACATCAAAATAAAACAAAATAGAAGAAAAACTCGTTGCGGGTTTCGAACCATTAACCTCAGGCTCAACCTCTCCATCCTTAGACGCCAAACCAGACCACTCCACCAAGTCACCCTTGTGACATGATGTAGACACCCCATTTTTGACCGTCCTCAAGACTTGGACGTCACCGTTGGAACGCTCGGTGATTATCCATGTTTGTGTTCGTTTTGAGCTCCCGGAGGTCCCGGCTGCGCGTCGTGCCTCAGGACCTCTCAACCGGCTTGTTCTGTGCTTGGTTTTACACCAAGACTTGTGTGTTTTTGCATTTGAGGGTAGGGGGAGGCTTGTTAGCCATCCCTGAAGCCCACCGACTGCCCCCACACCACACCGGCACTCCCTTTTGGCCATCGGCACTGTTTTCTCAAACACTTTGGCCGGTCGGCACTTTATGTTGCCGACCGGCACCTTTTTGTGCCGGTGACTGTTTTGGCCGGCCGGTGTGCACCCTTTGAACCCCTGGGATATAGTGCATCCCAGCTGTGCCAGCTGGAATGCACCATCACATTCCCCCGTGCACAGGTGTGGCCTTTTTGCACCCTTTGCACCCTCTAAGCTTCTAGAAGCTTGCACCTTTGGCCAAGCTTCTTGGAGAAGCTTGGCCAGCTGTCTTGGCTTCTCCAAGAAGCCAAGACTCCTTTGCCCCCCCTCCTTGAACCTTTTGGTCTTGCTTAGCCATTAAGTCTTGGCTTTATTTTGCCTATATAAGCTCATTTCATCTCCCTTGAGCTAGGTTAGAATCTTTAAAGGCAAAAACCAGAGATATATCTATATATCTCTGATATACATCCATATATATCTATACCTCCCTCTCTCTCATCCTTGTGTGTGTGTTTTAAGCCTAAAAGGTGTGTTTTACCTTACTTTTGCACCATTACACACACCCTTACACCTTAGCTCGAGATTGAGAGACTTAGAGGGTTGTTTGTTGAAGTTTTGGACTGACTTTGATCACTAGAGAGTGGCTGGACCACCTGTTCTTCAAGGGATCTTCAAGGGTAAGCTCTTTACTTTAGTTTCCCCATTCTTGCAACTAGTTTCTACCCCTTTTGCTTTGTGTTTTGAGCTTTGTCTATAACTAAAAAAACTCTTGTTTTTACTTGCTCTTGAACCTTCATTAAGGTCATTTTGTGGTTTGAGCAAAGGCTCACCCTTTTAGGCTTTGTTTGGCCATTTTGGTGTCCTTTTGGTAAGGCTTTGTTTACTTGGTTGCTTTGGCCTTCTCACCATTGAAAACCAGTGGGTTTTCAGTGGTGAGGAAGGTGGTTTCAAGTCTCATATAGGGGAGGGACACCCCTCTCCCCTTTGTCCCTTGTTTGCCTTTGTTTTTGGCCTAGAGAATAGCATGTGTGCATGGTTGTTTTTGGCCCCATTTCAGAGCATATTTGTGGTTAATATGATATGTTATGCCTCTGTTTTAGGTTGGATTTATGGCCCTTAACATGCCCCCCCATACTTGCTTTGTAATGCTTTACTTTGCTTGGAAGTGTGCCATGCCATTAGCCTACCATATCCTCATGTTTTAGCCTTGCATGTTATAGCATTTGATCTTGATTTGCCATGAAAAGGGGCTGTTAGCCACTGTTTTACCATGTTTGGCATGTTTGGTATTGTTGTCTTGCTTGTCGGCTTGCAAGCTTTGGGTGTGTGAGTCCCTAACATGTTTAGCCTACCTTGATCTCATGATTTGGCATCATTTTAGATCACATTTCAGTCCTTGTATCATGCCTATAAGTTCCCATTTACCATCTCATTCATGCTTTGAAATGTTGTATTGTTATGCCTAGGAATGGGCCATTTGCATGCTTCCATGTTTCAAGGCATTTGGGACTGCCATATAAGGGGATTTAGGTGTATTTTTGCATGCTAAGAAATAGTTTTTGGTTGTCCAACATGTGCCATGAGTGGTCATGTTGATGGTAGTTAGATGCTCTCTTTGGCGCCCTTGGTTTTGGGCCTATTTATTCGTATGCTTGTATAGCATTTTGCTCATATTTTGGGGCACTTCTTGCCACTATTTTGGGGAGGTTTGAGGGCCGCCCCATTGTATGTTAAATCCACCATTGTATGCTTGCTTCATGTTTGTTGCATACTTGTTTCATTAAGTGTTCTAGCATGATGAGCCTATGCTTGATTTGTCCATGCTTACATTGCATTTGCACCTTGCATGTTGCATTACATTGGCATGTTGGCATTTTAGCATTAGGTTGCATTATGGAATCATGTTTGCATAACATGCATTGCATTACTTGGTTTGGGGTTGTCAAGCCAATATAAGGGTTGAGGGAAGTTCACACTACAAGTGGTGCAACTTGTTTCAACCCTTGGTCACCAAGACCTTGGATCTATGCATGATAAGGTTTTGGTCTCATTTGTGTGTTGCATGCATTCCCATTAAAAATGCAACCTTGGTTCCTTAGGTCATCATGCATCAAGATGCATAATTGATGGCCCAAGGACCAAGGGCCATGCTTCCTTGATCCCCAAAACATGATAGGAGGCAATGGACGTGCATAGATATGCCCAAAAACCCAAGCCATGCATTACTGGTCTGCTGCTGCTGTCAAACTGTCCCCTGCAGGAAACTTCTGCGACCGGCAGCAGTATAATGTGCCGACCGGCACTATATTTTCAGCCGATAGCCTCCAGAGCGGCCGGTGGTCAATTTAAGCAGCCGGTGGCCATTTCCTCTAGCCGGTGGTGTACTTCAGTGCGTTTGGAAGATGTCCTGGGGCTTTGGCAGCGTTTTCAGAAAGGCAGGGCAGTGGAAACAGAGGCAGCAGTGGTGCGGTGTAGGCTTTCCGGGCAAGTTGGATCGAGCATGCATTCATTCACGCATCCGAGGCAGGCTGAGGCCCCTTTCTCTTATGACAACATTTAATTTGATAATTAGAAATCTCTGTAAAATAATTTATTTTGTATTCGGACTGTATTATTTTGGACTGTATATTCTTTTGGTCCCTCCGTGTGAGGGCATAATTGTAATAAGTGTGCGTGGGTGTGTGTATGTCTTCCAACCCCCACTTCTTTCTTCCTTTTATTTACCTGCTTATGATGGTAGATTAGGGCACGTTTATTTTAGCATACCTTATGCAATGCATGCGTGCATCCATGCATTTGTTTTACATGCACCGGGCTCGGTACATCATACAAACTGCATCGCATTTACAATTCCAACTTGATACGTGCATCAAAATAAAGTGCATCTCACATTGCCATTTTAGGGTTAGCCGAGCCTATCCTAATCACATGCTGTATGTGTTTGCATTAGTCACTCTAACATGAACTAGAGCATGCATGTTTGCTAACTAGTTTACTGTTTTGGCACGGAGTACGATGTTTTGTAATATTTACGCTTTAGCATACCAACTGCGTGTGAATGTCGCCATGACAGTATGCTTACCATGCGGCTAAGTGCTTATGTGAGATAAACTGTTTTGAATGCCTGTGGGTGGAGGTTGGGTTGCTTGAGTCGAAAAATCATTGAAATCCGTATTTAGCCTACTTGCGAGTAAGCAAAACCCGAAATGCTTTCAAAACAACGGATATGCAATGATTATTTCCGAATTAGGCAATCTAGTCTATACTTGTTTTGCTGTGCGCATAACGTAGTAAACTAGGCTAATAACCGGTACAAGAGCATGTAATGTTTTCAAAATCGGATATCACGGTTAGTAGAGGCCGGTCTTCGAACCGGGCGAAAGGGGGTGCTCATAGCTGACCTTCCCCGATCGTACCCAAGCTCCCGAGCCAAGACAAGGACGTCCCTTCCCGTATCCTTTTATATCTCGTGAATTCTCTAAATCATTTCAATCATACTGAGTTGCAGTACGTTGCATTCCAGCATCATGTTTACCATGATCAGTTTCAAGTCTCCTTTTTATACACATTGCATTGTATGCGTGCTTTGCTTTACTGATATGTGTTCAAACTCCTTTTTATACACATTGCATGGTATGCGTGCCTTGCTTTACTGATATGTGTTCAAGTTCTCCTTCTATACACATTGCATTGTATGCGTGCTTTGCTTTACTGATATGTGTTCAAGTTCTCCTTCTATACACATTGCATGGTATGCGTGCCTTGCTTTACTGATATGTGTTCAAGTTCTCTTTCTATACACATTGCATGGTATGCGTGCCTTGCTTTACTGATATGTGTTCAAGTTCCTATATACACATTGCATTGTATGCGTGCATTGCTTTACTCACATGTGTTCAAGTTCCTATATACACATTGCATTGTATGCGTGCATTGCTTTACTCACATGTGTTCAAGTTCCCTTATATACACATTGCATTGTATGCGTGCATTGCTTTACTCACATGTGTTCAAGTTCCTATATACACATTGCATTGTATGCGTGCATTGCTTTACTCACATGTGTTCAAGTTCCTATATACACATTGCATTGTATGTGTGCATTGCTTTACTCACATGTGTTCAAGTTCCTATATACACATTGCATTGTATGCGTGCATTGCTTTACTCACATGTGTTCAAGTTCCTATATACACATTGCATTGTATGCGTGCTTTGCTTTACTCACATGTGTTCAAACCTACTATCTTGCTGTACACCTTGCATGCATTATCACGCACTTTCGACTGCCTGTCATGCATGTTGCTAACAACGTTGTACCTGTTAAGTTTGTTTTCTTTGCAGGCACGATATTGTATGTACGGCTCATTTGAGGCCGGTGAAACCGGACGAGCCGCACAGGTATTGTATCCCCCGTGTGAGACGTATAGAGAATTGTATAATTCTCTTACATCCTTTTTGCATTGTAGTACAGTCTGACGTATGCTAGCTTATAACTGTCGCATGCGTGCTTCATTACAGCTTTCTTTGCATGATCATGAGTTATGCTCGGCTTCTTGCATTTTCAGTTGCATTTTGCCCCTGCCCTCGGGCGCATACCTTGTTTGTCTTGCATGTTTGTCCAAGTCTTCGGCCTTGTCAAAAATGGGTCGTCTCTGGGCTTTGACATTCACTCCCGTCATTGTTATGACTTCTGAGTTCTGTCAAAGAGGGGCAACTGTAGACACCCCATTTTTGACCGTCCTCAAGACTTGGACGTCACCGTTGGAACGCTCGGTGATTATCCATGTTTGTGTTCGTTTTGAGCTCCCAGGTCCCGGCTGCGCGTCGTGCCTCAGGACCTCTCAACGGCTTGTTCTGTGCTTGGTTTTACACCAAGACTTGTGTGTTTTTGCATTTGAGGGTAGGGGGAGGCTTGTTAGCCATCCCTGAAGCCCACCGACTGCCCCCACACCACACCGGCACTCCCTTTTGGCCATCGGCACTGTTTTCTCAAACACTTTGGCCGGTCGGCACTTTATGTTGCCGACCGGCACCTTTTTGTGCCGGTGACTGTTTTGGCCGGCCGGTGTGCACCCTTTGAACCCCTGGGATATAGTGCATCCCAGCTGTGCCAGCTGGAATACACCATCACATTCCCCCGTGCACAGGTGTGGCCTTTTTGCACCCTTTGCACCCTCTAAGCTTCTAGAAGCTTGCACCTTTGGCCAAGCTTCTTGGAGAAGCTTGGCCAACTGTCTTGGCTTCTCCAAGAAGCCAAGACTCCTTTGCCCCCCCCCCTTGAACCTTTTGGTCTTGCTTAGCCATTAAGTCTTGGCTTTATTTTGCCTATATAAGCTCATTTCATCTCCCTTGAGCTAGGTTAGAATCTTTAAAGGCAAAAACCAGAGATATATCTATATATCTCTGATATACATCCATATATATCTATACCTCCCTCTCTCTCATCCTTGTGTGTGTGTTTTAAGCCTAAAAGGTGTGTTTTACCTTACTTTTGCACCATTACACACACCCTTACACCTTAGCTCGAGATTGAGAGACTTAGAGGGTTGTTTGTTGAAGTTTTGGACTGACTTTGATCACTAGAGAGTGGCTGGACCACCTGTTCTTCAAGGGATCTTCAAGGGTAAGCTCTTTACTTTAGTTTCCCCATTCTTGCAACTAGTTTCTACCCCTTTTGCTTTGTGTTTTGAGCTTTGTCTATAACTAAAAAAACTCTTGTTTTTACTTGCTCTTGAACCTTCATTAAGGTCATTTTGTGGTTTGAGCAAAGGCTCACCCTTTTAGGCTTTGTTTGGCCATTTTGGTGTCCTTTTGGTAAGGCTTTGTTTACTTGGTTGCTTTGGCCTTCTCACCACTGAAAACCAGTGGGTTTTCAGTGGTGAGGAAGGTGGTTTCAAGTCTCATATAGGGGAGGGACACCCCTCTCCCCTTTGTCCCTTGTTTGCCTTTGTTTTTGGCCTAGAGAATAGCATGTGTGCATGGTTGTTTTTGGCCCCATTTCAGAGCATATTTGTGGTTAATATGATATGTTATGCCTCTGTTTTAGGTTGGATTTATGGCCCTTAACATGCCCCCCCATACTTGCTTTGTAATGCTTTACTTTGCTTGGAAGTGTGCCATGCCATTAGCCTACCATATCCTCATGTTTTAGCCTTGCATGTTATAGCATTTGATCTTGATTTGCCATGAAAAGGGGCTGTTAGCCACTGTTTTACCATGTTTGGCATGTTTGGTATTGTTGTCTTGCTTGTCGGCTTGCAAGCTTTGGGTGTGTGAGTCCCTAACATGTTTAGCCTACCTTGATCTCATGATTTGGCATCATTTTAGATCACATTTCAGTCCTTGTATCATGCCTATAAGTTCCCATTTACCATCTCATTCATGCTTTGAAATGTTGTATTGTTATCCTAGGAATGGGCCATTTGCATGCTTATGTTTCAAGGCATTTTGGGACTGCCATATAAGGGGATTTAGGTGTATTTTTGCATGCTAAGAAATTGTTTTTGGTTGTCCAACATGTGCCATGAGTGGTCATGTTGATGGTAGTTAGATGCTCTCTTTGCGCCCTTGGTTTTGGGCCTATTTATTCGTATGCTTGTATAGCATTTTGCTCATATTTTGGGGCACTTCTTGCCACTGTTTTGGGGAGGTTTGAGGGCCGCCCCATTGTATGTTAAATCCACCATTGTATGCTTGCTTCATGTTTGTTGCATACTTGTTTCATTAAGTGTTCTAGCATGATGAGCCTATGCTTGATTTGTCCATGCTTACATTGCATTTGCACCTTGCATGTTGCATTACATTTGGCATGTTGGCATTTTAGCATTAGGTTGCATTATGGAATCATGTTTGCATAACATGCATTGCATTACTTGGTTTGGGGTTGTCAAGCCAAGTATAAGGGTTGAGGGAAGTTCACACTACAAGTGGTGCAACTTGTTTCAACCCTTGGTCACCAAGACCTTTGATCTATGCATGATAAGGTTTTGGTCTCATTTGTGTGTTGCATGCATTCCCATTAAAAATGCAACCTTGGTTCCTTAGGTCATCACGCATCAAGATGCATAATTGATGGCCCAAGGACCAAGGGCCATGCTTCCTTGATCCCCAAAACATGATAGGAGGCAATGGCCGTGCATACATATGCCCAAAAACCCAAGCCATGCATTGCTGGTCTGTTGCTGCTGTCAAACTGTCCCCTGCAGGAACTTTCTGCCGACCGGCAGTATAATGTGCCGACCGGCACTATATTTTCAGCCGATAGCCTCCAGAGCGGCCGGTGGTCAATTTAAGCAGCCGGTGGCCATTTCCTCTAGCCGGTGGTGTACTTCAGTGCGTTTGGAAGATGTCCTGGGACTTTGGCAGCGTTTCAGAAAGGCAGGGCAGTGGAAACAGAGGCAGCAGTGGTGCGGTGTAGGCTTTCTGGGCAAGTTGGATCGAGCATGCATCATTCATGCATCCCGAGGCAGGGCTGAGGCCCCTTTCTCTTATGACAACATTTAATTTGATAATTAGAAATCTCTGTAATAATTAATTTATTTTGTATTCGGACTGTATATTCTTTTGGTCCCTCCGTGTAGGGCATAATTGTAATAAGTGTGCGTGGGTGTGTGTATGTCTTCCAACCCCCACTTCTTTCTTCCCTTTTATTTACCTGCTTATGATGGTAGATTAGGGCACGTTTATTTTAGCATACCTTATGCAATGCATGCGTGCATCCATGCATTTGTTTACATGCACCGGGCTCGGTACATCATACAAACTGCATCGCATTTACAATTCCAACTTGAATACGTGCATCAAAATAAAGTGCATCTCACATGCCATTTTAGGGTTAGCCGAGCCTATCCTAATCACATGCTGTATGTGTTGCATTAGTCACTCTAACATGAACTAGAGCATGCATGTTTGCTAACTAGTTTACTGTTTTGGCACGGAGTACGATGTAAGTATTTTACGCTTTAGCATACCACATGCGTGTGAATGTCGCCATGACAGTATGCTTACCATGCGGCTAAGTGCTTATGTGAGATAAACTGTTTGAATGCCTGTGGGTGGAGGTTGGGTTGCTTGAGTCGGAAAACTCATTGAAATCCGTATTTTAGCCTACTTGCGAGTAGCAAAACCCGAAACGCTTTCAAAACAAACGGATATGCAATGATTATTTCCGAATTAGGCAATCTAGTCTATACTTGTTTTGCTGTGCGCATAACGTAGTAAAACTAGGCTAATAACCGGTACAAGAGCATGTAATGTTTTCAAAATCGGATATCACGGTTAGTAGAGGCCGGTCTTCGAACCGGGCGAAAGGGGGTGCTCATAGCTGACCTTCCCCGATCGTACCCAAGCTCCCGAGCCAAGACATTTGGTGATGACGGACACGTGGCCTTCGGCACCGAGTCAGGGTTTCCTAAATTCCCCCATTAAAAAAATATTTAGGTGGCGACTCTGTAATCTGGCAAAGCAGTCCATGTTTGGCACTACTTTTCAAAAAATCTGTTTTTCTTCAAAACGATTTGCCAGAGTTGGACTCTTTGGTTCAGATTTAGAACCGCAACACACATAAAGGGAGCCCGAACTGTAGCGAGGTCCCCCGCGGGCTTGTTACACATGATTAGTCGAATAAATGTATATAATACATAAACATACAATATATATACATATATGTATACAACTTTCCCGCTTCTCTCTCTTCCTTCGAGAACTGCGTCTAACACGCGGTTTGCCTTCGCGTCAATTGGCCGACAAAAGTAGGCTTCATCGATTACCGTTCGCCTCGACTCTCTCTCCATCTTGTCTTCTTCTCTTCGGTATTATTCTGAATCGGAAATTTTCCCTCTTCTACTTATTCCCTCATCTCCCCTTCTTCTTCATCACTCTCTTCCATCTCCCTCTTCATCACTCTCTTCTGTTTCCTCTTCCTCATCGAGAGAAAAGAGAGACTGAACGGAGGAAAAAAGTTTTGTCTGTTCTCTGTTATTTTTCTGACTTTCCTTTCTTGCTCTTTACATCTCTCACCACACATGGCCTCATCTCGCCCCCTCACTCTCTTTTCGGACCTCAATGATCCGAGCTCCTCTGGACCAAGTGTCCCTGCTCCTATCCTTCCTAACCTTCCTGGATCGAGTGCCCCTGTTCCCATTCTTCCTAACCTTCCTGGACCGAGTGCCCCTGTTCCCATTCTTCCTAGCTTTCCTATGATATCAGTTGAGCAAATCATGGCTGCTCAATCTGATATTGAGGCCAACCACTTCACACTAAGCTCTTGCATGGAAACCGTGACTGCGGTTACCAAATTATCTCACCAGTTACAAAATAGAACCCTTGAAGTACAAAAGCTAAACTCCCAACTTTCTCTACTCCAGAGCATGTACAAAGATGCGCGAGCAGAAATTTGCGCCCTAAAGGCAGAGAACAAAGAGTTGAAACGAAAGACCACCGTCATGACCATCGGAGCACCTTCGTACTTCACCTTTGACAACCAGCAGGGAGTCATATCCCTCGTCGGTCCTGCACATACTGAGGCAGAGCCTTCAAAGGTCAACCAGCAGGGAGTCAAATCCCCCAGCGGTCCTGCACGTACTGAGGCAGAGCCTTCAAAAGTCTCCCGAAGCGACAAAAAAAGAAAAGGCTCGGCGGGAGAGTCGAGTAAGTGAAGCCGGCATGTGGCTGTTATCCAAAACAAGATCCTTCTCTTTTTTTTTTTCTTTTTTTTTTTGTTGTTTTTTTGTTGATGTTGTTGTTGCCTCTGTAATCTGGGATGTCATCCCCTGACTTCAATAAATCAGCTTTGTTTGTTTGTTTGTTTTTTTTTTTTTTTTTTTAACTATGGCATAACTAGCATAATACTTGAGCTCGAAAACAATTTCGTTCGACTAAATTTGAGAATGATTAAATCTTGAACTCTAAAGAGATCCACCACTCTTGCTCCACAGATACTAAACAATCTCCATTTCCATCACATGAATCACACCATCACAACACACACCAATTTAACCCAAAACCCGATACCAACGAGCTAACAAATCAACTCAATAACCTCCACACTCAGTAGTCCACACACTAATGTGCCACTCAAACCACTAACCCCAGATACGGAGTTCCCTACACAAACCCCAAATTTTGGAATCGCACCGGATCTCCTCAAATTAAACCGCATCAACACTGCGTCTAAGGGAATCACCATTTCCCTCCCCATGGCTACATAGCAAGCCTGTTCATTTCCTCGACCGAAGACCGACATGGTCAACCTCAATCACAATAACCCAATCATGAAGGACAATTTTAACCAACGCTATTCTCGTTACTCTAGAACACAAACTGCTCTTCCTCTAAAGAATGCTGCCTGCATTCACTCACAAACCATACCCCACAATTGATAACCAATCACCATACAAACACTACCCCTATACAACCGATGGGGTCACAACGGACTCACTAACTAGCAAAGCCCAAAACACAAACCAACATACAGGTACCATTCCCGCTAAATACTCAAATTGCCACCATACTAATTACCCTAGAGCACTTACTTTAGAAGTATAATATCCTCACAAAGAAATCTTAAAATTTCCTCTAAGAGCATTGGTTGCTAACACAACTCCACCACATCCATCATATCATGTCCTTCAACACTCATTTACTGCACTTGAGAACATCAACAACTACCTTTGAGGTTATGGACTCCACCAATCTCACAAGTAGTCCTACACATGTATCTACATCACATAAGGCAAACCATATAAGCACATAGTCACATAATCACATACAGATTTTCTTTCTAGATAATGATTGTCCCATGATGTTGCTAGAGTTCCAATCAGAAATAGCGGTGATCAAGTGCTCTTCCAACTGGACTTCCAGGAACTCACAGACCCAATCAACATCTCAGAAATCAAACCCCATACCCATATAAGCACATAAGCATGTTATCACATAAGTATACAATACATGCTAACGTCTCAATCAAGCGAGACAAACCCATTGTGGTACTAACCACTTCCCACGTACCCAAAGTATTCAAACGCGGTACGCTCTGATACCAAGTTGTCACGCCCTCAAAATAATAACATTAAACCCACAATATTGACATGCATTGATATATAAAAGATCAACAGCCTTCTATTCATCAAAGTAATTCATTACAAAAAAAATATTACATGTTAACAACATAGCAAATTCCCTAAGGGCTTACAGCTTTCCAAGTTATCACTTGGTTACAAAAAAAAGAGAGTACTAACTCAATTACACATTAAGCCCTTGGCTTGAATCTACATGTAATACATCAAAACAAGGAAAGATAACAGAAGTCTGTCCGCCTCTAGCCTCCCAAGCTATGTCCTTGGAGGTGGCATGCTACCTGTACCTGAAAATGATGTTCCCATATAGGGTGAGCCACAGCCCAGTAGAAATACAATAAACCAGCTATGAACAATGACTAAAAGATTAACAGTTTGATAGATGGTTAACACTTTTACATTCTTTCATAACACATTACAGTTTCATTTTCCATTCCTTTTCAATTCTCAATTCATAACCATAGTCCAGAACCTCATATTAAACATTTCCTCATTTCACAATAGATAAGCATACTAGCTATATCAACACATCAACAGATAAGCATATGAGCAATATCAACACTTCCACTGATATATCACACTTTCCAAGATAAGCATACAAGCTGTATCTACGGAGTCCATCCCCTCTCTTCTCCCACACAACACCCGGTTTAGAGGTCCATCACCTCTCTTCCCCTAAACCGTGGAGTACATCACCTCTCTCCTCCAACACAACACAATGCATATAAACAATTATTATACACATCATCAGTCAATACATAAAGTTAATGTATTCTTACAAACGTCATACTCAATGACACATTCTAGTGATTAGTTTTAGTTTGCCTAATCATCATGCATTGTCTACAACAATCAAGACTATCCTCCACCGATTCCAAAGCAGTTATTTCTAAACAGAAAATAAATGCACAAAATGAATATAAAATCAACATTTCAACTAGGTGAGCGATAAATAATTCAACTACACCTACACCCTTTAATCCCATACATTCCCAATTCTAACATTTCTCTATGCTAAACATGCATATAGGTTTATTATAAATAAAACCCCAACTTTTGTAAAATTGCACAAAAGCCCCTAAACTTTCGCAAAATTACCCAACAACCCCCAACATATCAAAATGCTAAAATTTAAAGACAAAGCTCATAAAGAGGAGTAGGTTATCCCTACCTCAAGCCAAGAAGAAACCATGCAAAACCAGCACCCCATACTGGCTCCAAGGCATAAATAATAGCAGTTTCGGTGGCTGATACATCACGCATAGCATCCATCTCTACCCATAAGCATAACCCTCATATCCAAGGAGTGCTAAGAAGTTCTCTTTATCAGTACTTCTTGAAATATGTTCTGTTCTTAGCATATGCATCCCAAAAATACAGCACTCAAAAAGTTCAACAAATCACCAACACTAGGAGGTGACCCACTGGATTCCATCATTGCGACTCCGAAAATAGACATTAGAGCCCCAAACCAGGTACGGGCAGGAACTACGGCTCCTAACATTCCATCAAGCAAGGGAACCACAATTACAGTGAACATGGAAATAAAAGATGCACGCCCAGCATCTGACGTTAGCAGTCCAAGTGCCTGCATAAGACAGCCTAAACTGATCCAGAATCCCAACTCTATCCCAGCATTACGGGTCTGAGCATCACCCCGTGCATGTAAAAAAAAAGGGATAAATGGAATCACTGACATTGCAAATCGCACAATGGTGAAGGCTGCTAGATCCATGATTGCTTCGACCTCTTTCACTACCGGAATGTTACTAGCACAAACAACAGTAATGAGATTGAGCAAAACGATGCTTCTGACTTTGGTCGAAGCAAATAAGATCCTTCTCCACGAAGATCGCCTCCTGAACAACGATTTGAGACTCAAAATTGTCCTCTTTTCTCAGCCGTTTATCCAATACGACCCAGCTTGTATGAGCTCTCTCTTTAGGTAATATTCTATATCCTATTGACCCATTCCAGCACCTCCTCTTTTCTTTTATTTAATAGTCCACCGAAAGAGTGATAGGAGACAGCCCATGCTTTTGTTCCCTCTCCTCATGTACACTACTTCTCTCTTTAGTTTATTCTCCACCGAATTGAGCAAAACCCTAGCTGTAACCATATATTATATATATAAAAAGGAATTTTCCCACTCACTCTTGTCCCACCCCTTTCTCTTTGTTTATTTTATTTTCACCACTGAAGCATCATCATGCATATTCCACCATTTGATCATGTTCTCAAATAAAAATTATTTATTTATTTATATAAACTTAGGTCATCACAATGTCCCTTTGAATCATAAACTTGACAAGGGATGTGATGGTGCACACATTTGCTTGAAATGCATTGCTATGCCTTGTTTTGCCCTCTGCTGCTGTCAAAACAGGATTCTACAGGAAGGTTTGGCCGGCCGGCCATCTTTAGTGCCGACCGACCAACAATTGATGGCCGGTGATCATTTCCTTTGGCCGGTGATCATTTCCTCTGGCCGGTGACCATTTCCCTTGGCCGGTGGTGTCCCTCAGGGTTCATAGAGTGCACCTTGGGAATTTTACAATGATCAGAGAAGGAAAACAGTGTGGACAGAGGCAGCTTGTGCATAGTAGTGGACTTCCGAGCGGAGCCGAGCACGCATTGCATTGGGCCCTCTTCCCGAGGCTGTTTACTGTTTTATTAGATTAGTTAATTTGCTTAACTAGTTTAATTGGTCTGTAATATCTAATTAGCTTGTAGGTTGGTTAAATTTGTATTATTCTTTCGGTCCCTCCGAGTGAGGGCTAATTTGTAATAAGTGTGGGTGCGTGTGTACATGTCTTCCAACCCCCACTTCTTTCTCCCTTTTACTTACCTGCTTTGATGGTTAGTATTAGGACATGTTTAATTTAGCATACCTTATGCTATGCATGCGTGCATCATTCATCAGTATTGCATGCACCGGGCTTGGCGCATCATGCTAACAGCATAGTATTCCAAATCTAACTTGAATACGTGCTACTTGTTGCATTCCACATGCCATCCTAGGATTAGCCGAGCCCATTCTAGCGACATCCTGTATGCGTTGCATTAGCCACTTAACATGGACTTGGATCATACATGATTGCTAACATGTTCATTGTTTTGGCTTGGAGTACACTGTAAGTGTTTTATGTTTTAGCATCTCGCATGAGTGTGAATGTTAACATGACAGTATGCTTACCATGTGGCTAGATGCTTATGTGATATAAACTGCCTGAATGCCTGTGGGTGAAGGTTGGATTGTTTGAGTTGGGACAACTCGTTGAAATCCGTGCTTTGGCCTACTTGCGAGTAGCAAAATTTCAAACTGTTTTTCAAAACAAACGGATATGCAATGTTTCGTTCCAAATTAGGCGATCTAGTCTATACTTTTGTATTACGCGCATCACATAGTAAGATTAGCTAACTAATCGGAATAAGAACGCATGTGTTTTCAAAAACAAGATATCATGGTTAGTAGAGGCCGATCTTCGGATCGGGCGAAAGGGGGTGCTCATAGCTGACCTTCCCCAATCGTACACAAGTTTCCGAGCCGAGGCAACGTTGGTGATGACGGACACGTGGCCTTAGGAAAACGAGTCAGGGTTTCCTAAATTCCCCCATTAAAAAAATATTTAGGTGGCGACTCTGTATCTGGCAAAGCAGTCCATGTTTGGCACTTCTTTTCTAAAAATCTGTTTTCTCAAAACGATTTGTTGGATTTGGATTCTTTGGTTCAGATTTAGAACCGTGACAAATCGAGTCCGAACTGTGGCATGAGGCCCCACGCGGCGCGTCTACAAGGACCTACCTTCTTGTTCTCAAATTTTACAAAATCACTGAAGGAAGAGTTCAAGGGTGGAATGGTGAAATTGACCAAAAAGTCTAGGTAACCAAGCGTAAAGGGAGCACCAAGTGGTGAGAGCCCTAAAAGATGGCAAATATCAAGAACGGTGGGGGCCATCATACCATACTGAAATTGGAAAAAATTAAAAGCCGAATTCTAGAAACAAAGGGCTGTAGGAATCAAGAAAGGATCCTCAGGGACAATGAACCTGGAAAGGCGAAGGGCATCAAGGATATAGAGCTCTTGTAGATCCCATTCTCTGGCAGGCACAACCCTGTCGTACCATTCCTCTCATTCAACCCTCAATGTAGGCCAGCAGCTGTGGGGGTGGTTTATCCTCCAGCTTCCCCAATCAAAACCCCTTTCATAGAGGAGACAGTGATCTTCTAGACGAGGATATAAAGCAGGAAGTTAAGCTAGGGCTTCTCTGAAGATAGGTCCCAAGACGTATTCATGTTGTTCATTATGGCAAGGAATAAAGAGGCAACTATCTATGGTACTCGGTTCACCAGCTCTGAGCTTGGATATCTCTTCGTCGATACACCTCTTTAAAGCCACAGATGGGCTCACGCGTTCCATGACTGATACTTTCAAAGAGAAGAAGCCATTAACAAGAGTTTTCGGAGGACGAAGCTGAAAAAAGAGTCTAGAGAAGGAGAGAGCAATAGAAATGAAAGGTTTGTGTTTTGGGTGAAGAAGTAAGTTAAAAGCGCAAAGAGAAATGGTTTTTAAACCTTTCTGTCCGAAAGATGCCCAATCTTTCTAAATGGGTACAAAAACATGAGATAAATTGTTTGGCTGATTTTGGGACTCGTATGAGTTTAAGACTTTGTCTTAAAATTCGTAGGAGTCCTAAAAGTACAACGTGAAAAGTTTCTCTCAAGGGTGATTGTTTGGGTGGGAAACGTATCTCAAACAATTAGATTGGCTTCAAAAACAAATATTTGGCTTCAAAGTCAAGACTTGGCTCCAAAGCCAGATGTCAATCAACCAACTAAGGCTCCAAGAGCAGGAGGTTGATTTCGAAGCGCATTTTATTCCTGAGAATGCAGGAATATTTAGGTTTGGTCTACTTCAAAGGGATTGGAGAATTGCTCTTAGATTTCTTGTGAAAAATGAAATCCTTCAAAGTGAACTTTGAAGTATTTTTGTAGCTGGAATTTGATTCTTATTTCATGTTTTAGGCTTCAAAATTGCAGAGCTAGTACTAAGTCAAGTAAGAGATCAAGATCTAAAAAGACCTGCCTGAACATGAAAAATTCCTTTTGGGATTCTCGGTCAAAGCAAACCTTTTTGGAAAGCAGCATTGTTACTAAGTACTTAAAAGTACTTAAAAGTAACTTTGATACAAAGGTTGGTCAATTCAAAGCTATTAAAATTATGTTGACCATGCGATTGGAATGAAAAGACTTAAGGCCAAGATTGTCAATTATACTTCATATTTTGGAGATATTCAAATCAAGTTTCAAGTATTCCATTGGAAATGTTCAAATCAGGCTTCGAAGAAAAAAAAAATTTGGTACATTCGAAGCTCTAATTTTATTTGAATTGTGCGAATAAAATGGTCACAAGCATGCAATTGGAACATAAAACCAGATCATGCCAAATAAAGAAAGAAAAACCTAGCTTTATTGATATGTAAGTAATTACATTAGAAAGCCTACTTGGCTACGAATTCGATTTCATAAAAATAAGGAATGGAAAAAGTAACAAGTTCATTAAATTTGACCCAGCAGTGTTCAATAAACTTATGTTATTTCTTTATTCTGTCTTCTGTTGTATCAAAGCTAGGTTGTTGCAGCTGATATGCTCTTATTTGGTGGAAAAGTTGTTCAACTTTCATTTCGAACTCTATCTCTTTCAAGCCTTGTTCCATTTCGTCCATATCTACATCATCCCAGTACGCTGAATCCTTATTCTTGAAGTCATTATATTCTTCAATAAGGTTCTCTTCTTCGTACTGAGCCTAAATTCGATTGGCTGAGATTTTGTCTAAAGAGTTACTGGTAGCCAAAGAAATTTGGTACCAATGAAGAAGGAGTGGAAGTTGATCCAAAAAAGCTTGAAGCTCTGCCAGGGCAATGGGGTTGAGGACATGACCCCAAGTCATAAATATCACAGGCCCATTGGAAGTTCTTGAGAGGAGTCTCATCTCCAAGAACATTGAAGGGCAAGTGAGAGAAGGCAGCAAGTAGAAGTTGAGCTTGATATCGTTCAAATGCAGTTGGAAGAGTTGGAGGTGTGTAGGAAGGAAGAAACTGATTCTCGAAAAGAGTAAGTTTCAATTCCTCCATCCAATGAGGATTCTGAAGAAGAAGAGGTGCAGAGGGATCCATCCTGAAAGAAGAGGGGAACTGGGAGTTATTCATGCATTCGAGCCAGTCAGAAGAGCAAAATTTTGCCCTTTTAACCAAGAATGACGGATTGTATCCTTGTGTTTTGTCAGGATGAGGAGTTCTTCGCACTATCTTTGTTGACATGGAGGACGTGTACCATGCCACAAGTAAGTTGTCCTCCAGACTGCGTCGATGATCAATGGGTACATAGGGGTAAACCATTGAGCTCCGAGCATAAAGGGGAATAAAAAAGGGATCATCGAATTCAACAAATCGATGCTAAATCAGCTCCCTTAATTTAGGTTCATCAGGTTTTGGCCAGCTTTTCCAGCCAATAAACCTGGAGGAGGAAGAAGCAACTGTGTCCCATGCAAAGAGTGGTGGGGAAGAAGAGGAGCTTCTAAGATCCATTTTTGCAAATGCTTAGTCCAAGGGTTTTTAGTTGGCAAATTTTTGGTCTAAAGGTTGGTAATTTGCAAAAGCTTTCATGACTTGTATAAATGGAGACGAATAGGTGTAACCAATAAATGCATTGAGGTTCTTTCGAGGCCTGCAATCATCTTCTATAAACTCCTCGTATGCTCGATCAATGTAAGAGAATGTGTGATTGGCCATTAGGGATGTACCAGTTTTTTCGTATACTCAAATAATGGAAGTGCAAGATACAAGGATTTAATGAAGTCCACTGCTTCATTTATTCAAAAAGCGGCTATACTACCAGAATACACAGAATCCATGCACGTCCTAGAATGTGGGTGGATTGCACTAGTTCACTAATATCACTAAGCATTAGGTATATTAGTGCGGGGGGTAATGCTGGTTATATAACTTGTAAAAGCCAATCACAATTTAACACGTGGCACGAAGAGGGCAATTTGGGGAATTAATACAAGTTGCTAACCAAAGTTAGACACATGGCAGTTCATATTGGTAATAATGGATCTGCGTAGCACTGGAATAATCGAGAGATACAAGACGATGTGGCCTAACGGTTACTCACAAAGTTTAAATTCAAAATCAGGAGGGAAGCCTAACTGCAAGAGTGACGTATTGGGACTAACTGTGAGAGAGCATGTTCAGCAATCATGAGAGGACATTTCGACGGTTGGAAGCCCACTTCGACGGTTATCATTGAAGAGTATAAATAGCAGAGAAGGCTCCAGAATGGAGCCCCCAGACTCAAAACAAAAAACCAGTTTATTTACTTCATTTTACCTTCCAGTTTTTACAGTTCTTTACATTTCTGCACTTCAATTTCTGTACTATACTTCATTTCCTAGGAGTAGTTTCAAATCACTTGTTACTGTAAACCTCTACGAGACTAGGTCAAATCATTGTAAGTTTTCATTTTACTTAATGAAATTTAGATTTTGAAATTGTTCTTCACTTGTTATTATTTACTAAATTCTCCTAAACAAGCCACAAGTAAAAGTCCTCTTCATTGAGGCTGAAAGAACTATAACACAATCGTCTGATAATTGGTTGGCAATTAAGATTCTGTAAGGACTAATTGATCCTTACTGGCACGTTTAAAATTACATTAACCTTCAAAAGCCAAAAAGCCAACAAATACACACATTGAAATTTGTTTAAAATGTGAATTATTTTATGTAGTTCTAAAAATTACATCTCACCTTCTGAAATTTCGGATTTAATAACAAATACCCCATTTTATTAATAAATCATAAAATCAATTAATAGTTTTTAATAATATCATAAAATTATTTCAAATAATAATTTAAGTAATTTTATTATTGTATATAAGAGCAATAAGTTATTTTATTTTCTTAGTTAATTCTGTTAAATAAAAAATTATGACAAGGGGTATTTGTAATTTTTCAAATAACGAAGATTAATCTATATTTTAAATAAATCTCAAGAACTGTATTTGTAATTTATCTAAATTGTATATTGTACTTGTCATTTGACAAATATTTTTTAGTTGACTTTTTGAGACTTTTTTAGTTTGGGATCAAAAAGTTCTTTTGGATTGACTTTTTTTTTTTTTTTTTAAATACATCGGAAAATGGATTGGCTTTTTTGAATTTTATGAAAAAAAAATTATTATTATTATTTAGATGTGACATTTTATTTTATTAAATTTTTAACTTATTTTATATTTTAATGACTATTTTAGTCCGAATTGAAATAGCCAAACAAATATAATATTATCATGCATGTCCTTGCTAATATTTGGCATTCCCTATTAAAATACGGACCGATTGGTAGCTCGAAACCATTTCGAGCCAAACGGCTCGAATTTCAGCAGAGGAGGGGAAGGGGAGGGGAGGGGGAGGGGGAGGGGGAGGGGGAGGGGGAGGGGGAGGGGGGGGGAGGGGGAGGGGGAGGGTGATTGGGACTGGAGGGCCCCCTAAAAAATGGAGGAAGAAGACGGAGGAAGAAGAAGACGGAGGGTTGCGACGAGCTCGGCGATCTCGGCGGGGCTGCGACGAGCTCTGCTGGGCCGACGAGACGATCGAGCTGGGCATCGGCGAGACGATCGGAGCTGGGCGACGAGACGATCGGCGGCGACGATCGGAGCTGGGCATCGGCGTCTTCTCCCTCTCCCTCTCTTTCTCCCCTTCGTCTCATCTTCTCTCCTTGTTGAAGTCGACGAAGAAGACGAAAGAAAAGGAAGAAAAGAAAAGAAAAAAAAAAAAATAGACCCAAACGACGTCGTTTTGGGCTGTCGAGCCAAAACGACGTCGTTTTAGGACATTCGACCAAAATCGAGCCGTGATTTTTCGAGCTACCCGCATTTTCCATTAAAATATACTTTTTATTTTTTTTTTATCTTTTTTGAATCACATTATTTCTATATTTTTTTATACACATTTTTGGCAAAAAAATTAAAAAATTTACTTAATTAAATCATCCCAAACACCCTCCATTGATCCATGAACGAAGAGGGTAAAAGTGTAACTTCGTTAGTATCGAGATATCCGTCGCCCCTACGGCTAGATTTCCTTATTGTATTCTTTATTTGAATAGACCCTCTTCATGTGAAATCTTTATTTGAATGGACCCTCTTCATGTGAAATTTTGAATTAATCTTGGATAGGGATCGAGCGAGAGAGACAGAAGACAGAGACGTTGGCATTCGGCAATTGCCAACTTACCCTTCAAATTGAGAGAGAGAGAGAGACCCAGACAGATACAGAGTAGAGAGTGATTAGAATTCTCAGTGGATGATGATGATAATGCTTCTTTGTCTACCCAGGCTGAATCAAAGAAGAAGCTTTAGCTAATACTAGTCTTTTCTTTTTGGTTTCAAACAGATTTTCTTGCAGAGCTCGATTTATTTTCTTGTAAAATAAGCCCAATATGGAAAGTTCAGCTGAGAAAAGTAAGGGAAAAGATGGGTTCGAATCTTTTGCTGGAAATGGTGATGGAACCGGATCGCTTACCAATTGGGCATCCGACTGCAGAGACAGTACCACAAGTTCAAGCAGATCGAGCTCTGAAACTTCGACTCACAAACCGGAGGCTAAGGTGTGTTCTTCGCCGGCTCGATTGAGTTGGCCTATTCGCAAGGCCCATCTCCCAAAATGCTCGATTTCTGATGTATCCGAAGCTGAACACAAACCCTATTTGGACGATTCCAAGTTGAAGAAAGTGGGTTCGAAAATTTCAGGTTTTTGTTTTTTTTTTTTTTGGTGGCTTTAAATCCTCCGTTTGGTTGCCGAGAAAGTAAGGAAAAGTGGCAAAAGAAAATAATGATATATGGGTTTTGTGCTTCCTTCCGCTTTGTTATTCGGAAAGAGTAATTCAATCCAACAAAGCGAAATAGCTGCAAACACACATACTGATATACAACTATACAGTTTCTGTAATTTGAAAAAAAAATTAATAATAATAAATCAAGTGGTTGAGTTAGGCATTTTGTAATTTAACTTTTTTGGTTTTTTACTTTTTATTTTAATTGAATAGAAATTAACATGATGAAGGAAAGGTTTTCGAAATTGTTGCTTGGCGAAGACATGTCAGGGAGTGGTAAAGGGGTTTCCACAGCATTGGCCATTTCAAATGCCATCACTAATCTCTGTGGTACTCTCTCTCTCTCTCTCTCTCTCTCTCTGTGGATTGGGTTTCACTCATCTTCTTTGGCTAAATGTTTCTCAAAACTGTTATAAACAAAAAGAAAAAATTCTTAAACCAACTCAGTTTTTAGAAAATAAAGAGTTGCTTTTGAATTTCGGAGAAGTATTTTTGCACAAGAAGAAAAGATATGGAAATGAACTGTTTTCAATTTTTTCATAACACAAAAAACAAGATTAAAAAATAAAATGAAAACAATACCAAATAGGCCTTGCTATGTCTTCATTTTGCTCCTCTGCTTAGGGTTAACGGTTATTATACTGGTTATTATACCTTTATTGTAGCTACTGCATTCGGACGACTATGGAGATTGGAACCATTGCCTTCCGAGAAGAAATCAATGTGGCAAAGAGAGATGGAATGCCTTCTCTGTGTTAGCGATCACATCGTTGAGTTTGCACCTTCTTGGCAAACATTTCCAGATGGAAGTAAGCTTGAGGTACTTCCAATCTTATTTCTATATTCAATTAACAATAAACTTTAGTTTTCTAAGAAAAGTTACTTTATTTTGTTCAATTGTAATTCCCTAATATTAAACTAAAATGAATTGATATTGTAACTTTACTTTAGATCACTTTCCACTTTAATTTCAAAATTTTCATCCGAAGTTGGCCTTTCACTTTGTTTCAAATTTTTGTTTATGCTGGAAGGTCATATTCAGTGAAAAATCATGCTAAAAATCTGACATTGAAGTTGAACAAATCAGTGATCAAAAAATGTGCAAAACCCAGTAGGGAAATTCGTAAAAGAAGATGGTTGTTGGGTGATTATATCATAATCACACGTTTCATGATTGGTTTTGCATTTGCTGCTCAGGTCATGACCTGCAAACCGCGATCAGATCTGTCCATCAACCTTCCAGCACTTTGTAAACTAGATAACATACTCATTGTAAGACCCAACCTTGCTTTTTTTTCTTCCCTTTGTCACTACTCTATTTTGAAAAGCCTTTTTGAAGCTAAAAGTCATTTTTTCACCTATCACAGGAGATACTGGATAGTTTTAGCAAGACAGAGTTTTGGTATGTTGATCAAGGAATTATAGCTACAGATGCTGATGAGTCAGCCTCTTTCTGTAAGCCCATTCAGCGGCAAGAGGAGAAATGGTGGCTACCAGTGCCTCGTATCTCTCCTAGTGGTCTCCATGAAGATACAAGGAAGGAATTGCATCACAAGCGTGAATGTGCAAATCAAATACTAAAAGCTTGCATGTCTATTAACAGTATTGCTTTAGCTGAAATGGAAGTTCCTGAATCATACTTCGAAGCACTTCCAAAGGTTTGACATTCAATTTTCATGTGATTGAAGCAAGATTGTGCATAAAATTCTCCAAAGTCATGCCAATATCAGTATCTATAGCCAATAAATCATGGAATGCTGCCAAATATTCATGTAACATCCTACTAAATCCAAAAGGACAATTGTATGAATAGCTTTTGGCACCCAAACATGCTTGTGTTTTTTTTTTTTTTTTCCTCCCTTTAATCATGATTCTTTCATGCCTAAATCTATCAATAGGCCATCTTACATTGATTTTTTTTTCCTCCTTTGATATTAGAGTGGGAGAGGCTGTCTAGGAGAGGTTATTTACCGGTACATTACTTCAGATCAGTTCTCCTCAGAGTGCTTGCTTGATTGCCTTGACCTGTCCACAGAACATGTTGCTCTGGAGATTGCAAACCGTGTGGAGGCATCAATTTATGTATGGCGTAGACAAATTCACTCAAAACCCATAACTAATTCAACCCGCTCCGCTGCAAAATCATCTTGGGATATAGTCAAAGAATTAATGGTTGATGGAGATAAACAAGAATTGCTTGCAGGAAGAGCTGAAAATCTCCTGAGTTGCTTGAAACAGCGGTTCCCTGGTCTAACCCAGACTACCTTGGATACTAGCAAGATACAGTGCAACAAGGTTCAGATTCCAGACATTAAAAGATTCTGGTGTTTCCAGTTTCATTCTTTGACCTCTATAATGTTTTGTTGAACGTACTTTTTTATTTTAGTTTTTTCCTATTTTACAGGATGTTGGAAAATCCATTCTGGAGAGCTACTCGAGAGTTTTAGAAAGCTTGGCGTTTAATATCATGGCACGCATTGATGATCTACTATATGTGGATGACCTGACTAGACATTCTGATAAGCTCTCATCAGTTCCAACAGTAAGTGTGATTGCTCACAAGAGAGTTTCAATCCCATATTCAGTGCCTGTCTCGGGCACACCTTACAAAACAGCTTTTAGCACACCAAACTTCTCACCTGCACCACTGGTGGATAGTCCTGCAAGGGGAGAGAGAACTCCATTCCTCAGTGACAACAGCAACAAGCCTCCCCGTCGTGGTTTTGGGGTAAAAGGAGTCTTGACAAATTATCTTGGCGGTGAAGCAAAAATGAAGAACTGGGGAAATCCAACGGGAGGGTCAGGTACTGTTCCACACAAAAATGATGAGTTGCCTGCATCCCAAACTGGCATGGGAGGTTCAGAGCGATAGGAGGAGCCAGCAGCCCTTCAAAATGGTATCAGGTTGCATCAGATTGATCACTGAGGTTTTCTCAGGGAAGAGAATACGAAAAAAAAAAAAAAAAACAAACAAACAAACAAACTTGCATTTAAGTGATTATATGATCAAAAATTATTTAGGAACTGAGCATTTACTTGTTACTTGATTTCTTGGGTGTCTTTTTATGTGTTGTGTTAGTAAGACATGTATATACTTCCACATGTATGTATTTAAGGACTACAATTAAATAGAAATAGACAGATGATTGTTCTATTGCTTCCGCAAACTTGAAATTGTGTCCATCCTTACACACATAAGGGCCAGATAATACTTTGACATTTTGTTAATCAAGCTGACAAATGCCCCAGTTGGTCCTATTCATGTGACCTTGCTATCAGAAAAATAAATTGTGTTGGGCAATCTCACATCGCTTGGGAGGGACAGACCGACTTCACCTTATAAGCATACCGGCCCTCTCCACCTTGCAAGAGGCCTTTAAAGCCGTAAGGGGGGGACAGCTAGCTCCGTCCCTCAATCCCAAAGCGGATAGTATCTTGCTTTGTCAGCTGAGCTGTTCTAGGACTCACCCAGACAAGAGGCCTTTTCCCCTGAGGAGGAACAAAACAGTGTCGCAAACTGGACTCCACGCCCACCTTGCCAAAGTAGACAATATCTTGTTGGGGCGTAAGTGGACAGGCACACAAATTTTATGTTGGGGCAATCCCATATCGCCTGGGAGGGACAAACCGACTTTACTTTATAAACGTACTGGCCCTCTCCACCTTGCAAAAGGCCTTTAAAGCCATCTCCGTCTCTCAACCCTAAAGTGGACAGTATCTTGCTCTGCCGGCTAAGCTATTCCAGCACTCATCCAGACAAGAGGCCTTTTCTCCTAAGGAGGAACAAAATCGTGCAGTCGACGGGGCTTTGCGCCTACCTCGCCAAAGCGGACAATATCTTGCTGGGGTGCGAGTGGACAAGCATGCAAATTTGGCGCTAGAAGGAGGGCTTGTCTCTTCCTCACTGTTGCGGGCCAGTCCACTGGGGGTTATGTTGGGCAATCCCACATCGCCTGGAAGGGATGGACCGACTTCACCTTACAAGCATATTGGCCCCCTCCACCTTGCAAGAGGCCTTTTTCCCTAAGGAACAAAACCGTGCAGCCGACGGGGCTCCACATCCACCTCGCCAAGGCGAACAATATGTTTCAAGCAATGAAAATTCGCTGCTACCAACCTACCACACATATGGCCCACCACCGCTCGAGTAGCCAATGTAGGCACTTGAGTGGGCCACCTTAGGAATTGTGTATGAAAATTTTAGTTCTATTTTCTGAGAATAAAAGGAAGAAAAATAGACTTTTCTAGGGTTCTAACTTTTTGGGGGCTATAAGAGAGAAGCTATACTTAGGGTTTTGATGAAACCCTAGTCAAGTAACTAGTTTTTGTAATCTTTATTAGTTACACTTGTAATGTTTTGATTGGAATAATTGTGTAAAACTTTTGACTTCAATTTCATATTCTTCTATCTTTACTCTTCATTCGATTTCTGTGATTGGTGAATGAATGTTTTACTCTTTCTTTCATTGTTATTGTATTCGGAATTCGAGACGGGCTATGCTATGACTAGATGGATTGTGCCATAGACTCTAGTTTAGAGTGGACAATCTGTACTGGTTAAGATAGGCCATACTTATGCTTCGAACGCAATTTTATCTTTTCCTCCAATTCTCGACTTGTACTTGAGGAATTGGTTTATTCCAATCAAGTATTCATGTGCTTCATTGATTGCAAATCCAAGTACTAAACTAGTGGTAGGTTTGGACCCCTAAATTCCCAATCCAATTAATTTAATACAAATTTATTGTTTATTAATTTAGGATTTCATTAATTCTCTTAAAAACAAACCACCAATTATCAACTAAACTATTTGAGAAATTAATATTTAGAATAGCTTTTAAATACACAATAGTCCGTATAGATACAATACTCATACTTGCTATCTACACTAATTTAATAGAGTATGGGAAGATTGGTTCGTGACAACCAGCCATTGAAAAAAAAAAAAAATTTGTGTAAATTACAAATACATTTTTTAATATTTGCTTATAATACGAATTGTTGCCTGTGGTTCTAGAAATTACATTACATATCTTAAAGTTTTTAATTTTATAACAAATGACCTATTTTATCAATACATCATCAAGTTAATTAACAATTTTTAATAATGTCAGAAATATATTTTAATTAATAATTTAGGTAATTTTATTATTGTATAAAAAAGCAGTTAGTAATTTCATTTTTCTGATTAATTGTGTTAAAAAAATTCTTATAGAAATATTTGAAAATTTTCAAATTATAGGTAGTAATCCGTATTTTAAGTATACTTCTTGTATTTGTAATGAATAAAGCTATATACACCAATTGATACACCAATTAATATTTATAGATGATATGACATAATTTTACTGATTTTGAATCTTTGTAATTTGTATAAGAGGTGTTTTTTTTAGGGTTCCTAATATTAAGATTTTATAACATAAAAGACGTCTAATATTTTCATAATGTCTAAGGTCTCTCAATTTGATCCAGAGAAATTTCATCGAGAGAATTTCTCAACCCAGAGAAATTTCGATTTTGTTGAAAAAATCATTAAACCAGAGAAAATTTCAATCTAGAAAAAATTGAACATTTCAATTTAGAGATCCAGAGAAATTTCATCGAGAGAATTTCTCAACCCAGAGAAATTTCGATTTTGTTGAAAAAATCGTTAAACCAGAGAAAATTTCAATCTAGAAAAAATTGAACATTTCAATTTAGAGATCTAGTACCTATTAATTCAATCTACACTCTGTAATTCATGGACTAAAATATGGATTTCAAATTTCAATCTAGAGAAAATTGAACACTTAGAGAAAATTTCAATCTCGAGAAAATTGAACAACTAGAGAAAATTTCAATCTAGAGAAAATTGAACATTTCAATCCAGAGATCCAATACCTATTAATTCAATCTACACTCTGTAAAACATGGATTCCAAATTTCAATCCAGAAAAAATTAAAGATCCAAAGAAAATTTCAATCTAGAGAAAATTGAACACTCAGAGAAAGTTTCAATCCAGAGATTAGTACCTATTAATTCAATCTACACTCTATAATTCATGAACTAAAATATGGATTCTAACGACACAACTTAAGATCCACAACTTGATGATTGCCCAGGTTGCAACTTTTCACAAATCACAAAGAATGATTCTATGTATAGCAAGATGTTCTGAATACTAGCAAGAAGTGGAGGTATTACACCAAATGGTTTATATGGTGAAATCACGGATTTGTTTGATAAATCAGGTGGCGAATCTGAATAGCTTTCTACTTTGCTTATACAAGTACTCAACTTCAGCCACAAAGGCTCTAAAGCTGCACTAATATCATATACCAAAGAAATAGCAGCAGTGTATTCCTTTTCAGATAGAATTTGATGATCCTTCTCTTTCTCAGAAATTGAGGCAACGAGCAAGCTTAATGCCTAAACGATTTGGTGATTATCGAAGGAGAAAGCGACGGAAAGGACGTCTTTGAAGTGGCCGACGAAGCAATGAGCAGTGATGCCGGTAGAGAGGTCCTAGAGGTAGAGCTCGAAGTCCCAGCTACCGATGAGAGCGAACTGGCCGTCGGAAGAGATGACGACATCTTCGACGAAGCGAGAGTGGCCGGTGAGACGGCGGCGAGAGAGGCCGTAGACTCTGTCTTTCGAGTTGTCGATTGGGGTTGTGATTGCTGTCACCCAGTCTTACAACGGTGGAGACGGAGGCGACGACCATTGAAGGAAGTGATATGTGTGTGTGTGTGAGGCAGAGTAAGTGAAGAGATCTGGAGAATGAATGAAGAGTTAGTAGACACTTTCTTCTCTGGACTTTATAGAGAAGAGAGAAGATAAGAAAAGAGAAGAAGATGAGAGAGATAGATCTAGGGAATGAGAGAGAGAAAGATATAGGGTTTTGAATTGGTAGTTGAGATCGACGAGAGAAAGAGAGAGAAGAGCAGTAGGAGAGAGAGATAAAGAGGGCGTGAGATATATCAAATTTCTCTATAAGGGACTGTAGACATCAAATAATAATATTATGGATCTCTTTCATTATAAAAAATGGGAGAGAGACCTTAGACTAATTTTCTCTTTGTATAATAGGTAGAGTCCATAGTTTTAAGATTGTAATATTATAACATATATTGGTACACTAATTAGTAATTTGTAAATGAAAAATGATCCGTTGCTCGAAATTGTTGGCTTGAAATTGGCCCGAATACCCAAAACGACGTCGTTTTGGATTTTTTTTTTTTTTTCCCTTTTCTTTCTTTCTCTGTGTGTTCAAATACAGAGGGAAGAGACGAGGGGAGAGAGAGAGAGAGAGAGAGGAGAGAGAGAGAAGAGAGAAAAGGAAAAGGAAGATCGGTGGCCCTTTGTTTTTGTTTTTTTTTTTTTTTTTCCTTTCCAGTAGATCTACATTTGAGGATGAAAGGGAATTTTTTTTTTTTTTTTTTGATGAAGATGATAATGATATTGAAGATGATGATGATGTTGTTGCAATTTATTGATGAAGATGTTGATGATATTGATCTGGATCTGCAGATCTAGGGAATTTTATTTTTTTTTGTTGATGAAGATGATGATGATGTTGTTGCAATTTGTTGATGAAGATGTTGATCTGGATCTGCAGACCCAGATCTTGTTGATGCTGATGAACAAAAAAAAATTTGTTCAGAAAAAAATTTGTTGATGTTGATCAACGATTTTTTTTTTTTGATATTGATGAAACCCAACAGCGCAGCAGACCCAGCTCCTTCTTCTTCTTCTGCTCTTCTTCAGAAAAGTGCAAAAAAAAAAAAAAAAAAAACACCAAAACGATATCGTTTTGGTGTCGAGCCACTCTCGAGCCATACTTTTTCGAGTTACGAATCGCTATTGTTTGTAATTTATTCAAAAAATTATATAAAAATAAAATAAATTTATATATTTCTAAATTTTGCTTTACACGTGGCTTTCCTCGTGAGGAGACTGGATCCGCGCTAGTAGTATTTACTGCCTGTGGCAAAAATGTTATTCGTCGGCAACAGATAGGGATTTTTTGGTCTTTTCAGGAATTTTAAGGCAGCTTAAAACCCTAGGTTCCTCCCTCTAGCAGCTCCTCCAGTAAGCTCTCCCTCTCTGTCTGGTGGGGTTTTCTGTGGTAAATCTCTGTTCTTCTTCTTCTTTTTTTTTTTTTTTCTTTTAATGTGGAATGCTTCTTAGAGTAGCCATATGAATTATACATTTCATAGATTGGCTTAGTTAAGGGGCATACACTAATTTTGACCTAGAGAGAGTTATTCTTTCTGGGTTTTCTTCTATGGCTTCTTTGAGAGGATTCTCTGTTTCACCCTCAGTTTGTCCTCCAAGCAGCCTTGGACATATTTTACTAATTTATGCACTCACAAATTTAATATAGTTGATGTGTATGTTTATCTATGCTTGTGTACATATATATATATACCTAGACAGATATATACAACACACAAGATTTATATATATAGATAAATATGCCTTCAGAATAACCGGACCGAGCAAGAATATGCAATCTCTGTTCGGTTCAGACAGAGGCACAAAATGAGTGAGAGAGAAAAGAGAGTCTCTCAGTCTCTCCTCTGAATCAGCTTTTTGAGTGTAAGGAGCTAGTTTCCTTTCTATGTTCCTTTCTTAGATTGCTTCAGATATATTTATTTTTTTCCATTTTAATTTTAATGAAAGTTTTATAATAAACACCTGTGTACCATATCACTCATTATGGTGTTAGTGCATGACATAATGTGATGTTATTTTGATTATAATTTATATGATGCTTGATTATGACTTATTTTTTTTAGCTACGACAAAAAAGAATTTAGTCAAATTTACAGAGGGTGTGTTTTAGAATGACCTTTATTCTTGTTATATTTGTTGTTAATGCATTCAGTATCAAAATTGTTTATACATATGTATTAATTGAATTGGACCTTGTCATGGGCCTCTATGGTTTTTGATCTTAACTCTCACTCATAGTTTTATTCAAAATTGACAATAAAATTCTAATTATTTCATTTGGGAAATTCTACTATAAACATCCCCTACCGTAAGCACCCTTAAGTTATGTCATTTTCTTTTTTTAGTTATGATTAATTTTTTTTTTTTAGTTATGATCTAATTTTAGTTATGACTCGTGTTGTTTGGTTATAATTTATTTATTTTTTAAGTTCTAACTCATAAAGTATGAATGTATGTCATTTTCTTCTTTAATTATAAGGTTTATATGTACCATAGTCTTTCCCATTTCATTTAGAACGAAAATATTATATTTAAGTTCAACTAAAAAATATAAACATAAAAATTAAAGATTATCATTAAATCTACAAATAAAATTTTAAAAAACAAGAAAATATGATTTTATGGACACTTTTATGTTGTATGAAACATGATGTTCGTTAGAGCTTTAAAAGTATAAAAATTTTAGGAAACGACTAATGTACACACTTAAAAAAAAGTGCATATAAATTCATTTGGTTCATATCCAACACCACTACATGTTAACCAAATACCACTAACTTCATAACAGAAAGCAATCACAATTAGTAATGAGCAAACACATCAATGGATCGTAACCAAACATCACTAATTTCATAACTTTTCAAAACTCATTTTGATTTTATAGTGGTGACAATTGGATGTGTTTTGGTAACTCATTTTGATATAATAGTGATGACATTCGATATAGAGTACTAAAATCGTCAAACTGAATTTGGTGAAGTAAAAGCTTGGTGAGTGGCAGAGGGATGGCACCCTTTGCATTATACAGAAAGAACTAAAACAATAAGAATTAATACAATTTTTGTGACCTTAGCAGGGGCCACAACCCACCCTTAGGCCCCTGAGTTCACTGGTGGATTTGAGCTAGTGTGTCATTCGATATAGAATACTAAAATGTACTAAAATGGTCAAGCTGAAATTTGGTAATAGCTTGGTGAGTGGTGGAGTGGTAAATCAAAGTATCTCTCTTGATTTGTGTAAAGAAAACTAGTTTGAGCAAGGTTGGAGAGATTTTACTGAAATTGGGATTATTAGAGTTAAGGCAATAAATGACAAATTTATTCGAGTTAAATTCATCAAATTAAAAAATTTCCGCTAAAGTCTCTATATTATGGACTTATTATTCATCAGTCAAAAATATGGTTGAAGAGTCTTTTTTGCCCACTGTCCATCCATTCCCATTCTCTCTCTCTCTTTCTTTCTCTCTCTCTCCCCTTGCCGATTCTCAACAGGTTTGTAGAGCAAAAGGATCACACAAATCTCTCTACTGACACCTTTTTGTCTTGTTCTATCTACTTCCATAAATGGGTATGACAACATGGTTTACTTCAGCATTGAGTTCTTCAAGCATAACCACTCCCAGGATTGATATGCATCAATTACATATAGGGCTTGTTTGATTCATGGGATTAGGGGGGAACTATTTACTGTGCGGATTGTAATCCGCACAGTAAAGCTAATCCGATGTTTGTTTTTTTTTTAGTCCGCCGGACTCCATGTCCGGCCGGACTCCTAATCCCCCATATGGGGGATAAAATAATCCGGGGGGGGTGTGGGATAGAATTGGTGGGATTGTTTACTGTTTGGATTAGAGGGGTGAGATGACCATTTTGCCCTCATTTGTTGTGGCACATTTAATTCAAATTTAAATTTAATTATGTATTATATTTAATAAAAAAAATTAATTTAAATGTCTCAATTTAAAAATAAAATAATTTTATTTAACTTTTTATTGATATTTTATTTATTTAATTTTTTGAAATAATTTTTTATGGATATTTTATTGATGTTTTATTTTAAAATTTTGTTTATGTTTTATTTAATTTCATTATTTAAATGTAATAGATGTTTTATTTAATTTCATTTTTTGATTATTATTTTTTTAAACAAATTTATTTAAAATCTTAATTAAAAAAATAATATATATTTTTATTGATATTTTATTTATTTATTTTTTAAAAATAAATTTATTTAATTGTGTAAAAAATAAAATAAAATAATTTTTTATTTAATCTAGTTAAAAATAATTAAAATATTAAAGATATGTTTAATATTGCTATTACTTAGTAAACTATTAAAAAGGGTAAAATAGTCATTTGTTCATTTATCCTATCCAGTCCGTCCAACCAAACGTTGGATTCACTAAAAATAGTCCGGGGGATTCACAGTCCGGACATCTAATCCCATGAAAAAACAAACACAGGATACATATCCAATCCGACCAAATAGTCCGGGGGATTCACAGTCCCAAGACTCCAATCCGATGGATTCTAATTCCCCCTTATCCAGTCCGCCCAATCAAACACACCCATAATACATGTGCATGGTAATTCTGTTTATGTGATGTGAGCCCTATGATTTCTGTGCTATCCAATTGATTTGTGCTATATATTGGGCTCATATAGGTCTGATCTGTCAACTGTCAAACACATCAGAACCACACCACAAAAAAAAGAGCATTGTTCTATTATTGAGGATTTGAGTTTTGAACATTTTCTTGCAGTCTTGCAGATTTGATTGTTGGGACTTTTCCCCCCCTAGTTTAGATTGCTTAGTTGCTTGCCTTTTGTTAGTTTCTGTATTTAGGGGCATTAGTCGGAGAATGGAGGAGGAATGGTTAAAAATGACTTTTTAGTTGTGTTCTTGACCGGATTATTAATATGTAGACTTGAGAAGAAATTTTTTTATTTAATGAACTCAAGTGTAATGAATTTGCCATCTAGTGCCTCAATAATAATCCCATTTAAATTTGATATGGGTAAAAAGTAAGGACTGGAGATGTTGTCTTTGCTCAAATTATGACTCAAGTTCATATTTGATTAAGAACACACTCCAAACCACTCTCTAGCCTCCATTTTGTCTTAAACTTGTATCAAATTCAGTTTTTCATTTTTTACCCAAATGAAGGGAGATCCTTTGCAAACTCAAATTCTAACTATTTGGCGACGTGTAGCATTATTTAATTAGCCATTTGCAAGGAATAGATGAGAGTTTAATTCTAAAATTTAAGTTTAATAGTGATAATGTTATAGATCCACCGAAAATTTTGCTCCAATTTTTACTCTAATCTTGGTGAAGAGTTGAGTCATGTTTGGAGATAAGAGTAACTGGCTTGATGAGGTACCTTCAACTCATTTATGTATCTAGCCCTCTAGGTGATACTTTCCTTGATTTCTTTTATTTCCAAGAGTACGCAATGAAAGGGAATAATTTGTTGGTTAATATTATGTTGTAATCTTGTTATCTTATTGATAATATGACTTATTGAAATCTGTCATGAGTCAGGTATTTGCATTTATTTGTCTGTTTAGAACACCATTAGATAGCTTCCTTGAATTTTGGTTACCAGTGTTATTAAAAGCGGTAGGCGCACCGAGGCGCCAAGGTCTCTTGGGGCCTAGGTGCAAGGCGCAAGACACAAGGCGAGGTGCAGGCTTTACTGAAGTGAGGTGCACCTTGTACAAGAAAATAATGTAGAGAAGAAGAAACGTAGAGAAGAGAAGTGGAGAAGACAACAATGTAGAGAAGAAGAGAAGATAGAAGAATGAGAGAGAAATGTAAGAAGAAGAAGATAGCAACATGAAGAAGAATTTTTGGAGCTGCTGGACTGGATAACGAAAGCCGGCAGCAGCGAAGTGTTTTTTTGAGATTAGAAATTAAGACAAATTTTTCTTCTATCGTTGATTTGTGGCTAAATACCCAATGTATTGGCATGTGTGCTTAAGAGTGGGGATCTTTTATAGTTGCACCATGATTAATCAATAATCAGATTTTAAACAAAACCAATCAAAGCAACAATTAAAAAAAAAAAAAAGGCCCCCAAGGCGCAAGCCTTGGGCTTTTTTGCACCTTGGCCTAGTTGCACACCTTAAGTGTGACTTATCAAAGTTGCCTAGCCTGGAACACTGTAAGGTGAAAACCTTGGGCCTAGATGGGACTTGGGCCTAGGCGCATGCCTAGGTGCACATTTAATAACACTGTTGGTTACTATTTCAAAGATAATGCAATGAAAGAGTAGAATTGTGCTGGTTAAAGGGTGTCTTGATGCATATGCATACATTTTTTGGTGTGTTCATATGTACAATAATATGATGCTTGATGAGATAAACCATAGAAAAATTATTGATCTTTGGGGGGTTTTTTTTTTTTTTTTTGTGTTTTTTGTTTTTTTTTTTATTTATTATTTATTATTTTTTAAAGTTTAGGAGTGTGATTGCCCAATTGGCCTTATGGATCAAGTTCCATTATATTCTTTGTCTGCTTTGTCTGTGTTGTCAAAATACTCTCTTTCTTATGTTACCTTTGGTATAATAAGACCATCTCCAATGGTTCACCAAAAGTGATATCAAATTTAAATTCTGATGAAAAGGCTACTGTTCACAGCTCCAACGGTTCACCAAAAGTGATATCAGATTGAGATTTCATCAAATATTTCATCAGATTGAGGACGAAATACTGAATTCACCAAAACACTGTTGCGGACCGTTGGAGGGGGACCCGGTCGACCAACCGGTTGCCCGGCCGGTTGACCAACCGGTCGACCGGTGTACCATTTCAGCCACTGACTCGTTTGAACCCTGAGCTGGTTGGTTTGAACTGTTGGTTTGAACCGCTGCCCGTTGGAGACCGTTCGAGAGCAACCGGTCAACCACCGGTTGACCGACCGGTTGACCACCCGGTCGACCGGGTTGGCCAACTCCACTACAGTGCACAGCTTGGACGAACAGGTTTGCAAGAACACTTGTTTAAGCTGATTTTTTTTTGGACATATGTTCATTTGTGATTACCAATAATTTGAAGGGTCATAAATTTACATTTTCAATATATTTGACATGCATATTTCATAACTAGCCGTTATAATAATTTACCGTTAGATCGACAGAGTATTTTGAAAAGAGTATTTTGAAAATTTACCGTTGATGATGTACTCTATAAAATCAAGTCTGATTTCTATATCAAGCTAACATAGTGTTTCATTTTCAGAATAGCATTTATATGTTGTGAATTTTTTTTCTTTTCAGTGATTAGATATTTGTTTTCCTTCAAATTTTAGTTCATACTATCTGCTTCTGAGTTTGAGCTGCTGAGTTTGAGCTTCTGAGTTTGAGCTTCATATCATTACAATCTTTTTCAGTAAGTGTATTGTATTTTTTTAAACTATGGAAGATTTCGAAATGTTTGAGGAATCACAAATGTTTGAGCACAACACTCATATTAATTTTATGTCGGAATCTTCACGAGAACAGAACACGCAGAACAGTGATAATAATTTCATTTCAGACCCTTCTCGTGTTTCTCGTGGTAAAGCCTTCACAATTATAGAAGATGAAACTTTATGTAGATCTTGGTTAGCAGTCTCTCAAGATCCTATTACTGGTAATAGTCAGAGTATGGCTATATTTTGGGAACGAGTACTTGTTAATTTTAATTCACAATTGAGCGGTGAATCCAATCGAAATCGTATTTCTTTGAATCACCGTTGGTCAGCCATACAGAAGGCAATTAATAAATTTTGTGGTTTTCTTGAACAAATTCAACTGAGGCAACAAAGTGGAACAACCGAGGCAGATATGGTAAATTTTATTTGTGTCATTAAATATCAAATTTATTTTTTAAATCTATACTTGTTATTGAAATCTTTGTAACTTTTTTTTTGTAGGTCACTGAAGCGAAGCGGATGTATCATGCAATACAGAAAAAACACTTTACATTTGATACATGTTGGGAGATTTTGCGTCAAAGTTGTAAGTGGGATGAATTTCGATCAAAAAGAAGCACGCAACATACTGATCCATGTTTGAATCCACCAAGTGAATATGAGGCTTCTCAATCCAACCACAATAATGCGGTGCACGAACAACCATCTAATACATCACACGACCAATTGGTACTAAGGCCGCGAAAGAGAAGTTGAAGAATAAAACACCGCATGATAGTAGATTTGATGAAATGGTTACTAACCAATCCAAAATTGTTGAAGTGTTATCAACTATCTCTGCTAGAACTATTCAGCGAGATGAACAAAAGGCGATAGACCGTGCGCAGAAGGCTGCAGAGCGTCGAAGAAGGGCCGAAGATAGGGAAGAACAACTAAAACTCCTATCTATGATGAACGAAAGAGAACAACGAAATGAAGATCATAAAATTATGTCAATGGACATAACAAATTTAAATCCTATGCAAAAGGTGTACTACGAAGATCTTCAACGACAGATTTTATTTCGAACAACTAATAGATTGCCTTGAAAGGTTCCGTATTTGTGGGTTTTATGTATTGGTTTTATTATTTAAAAATGTTACGTTTAACGTGTATTGGTTAGTTTTTTTGGTTTTATGAATTAACCCTGATACGTATTTTTGCCATATTTCAAATTGAATACGTATTGTTGCCATATTTCAAGTTGAATACCTAATTCTTGCCATGGTTTTTGTATAGGCAGATGTTTGGCCTGTAATTCTATGTGTTTTTTTTTTTTTTATTAACCTCCTCTTCTATAAAATGATATTTAAAGTGAAGTCGTTGACTACTATAACATGATTTGTAGAAGAGGAATCATAACTGGATAATGACCTTGTTGTCGCATTTTCAGGATGTACATAATCATGTCCTTTGTCAACTAGGCATTAAAATGAAAAACTACAATATAAACCAAAATAACAACTGCATAGGCCAATGTCATAACAAGTTGACCCAACAAAAGGTTTTGAAAATAACAAAATACAAACCAATACCCATACATAATGTGAATCACATCAACAGTCATTATCTGGTGGTGGTGGTGGTGGAGAAGGGTAGTAGTGCTGGTATATATCATTTACGCGATGCTCAATCGTATCTACGCGATGCTCAATGTCCACACGGAAATCACCAAATTGTTGAATTAATGAGTTCTGTGCAGTGGCAAATGTATCAAACTGAGTACCCAACGAATTGACCTGATTAGCCATTTGCTGTTCCCATTGAACGCGTTGATTATAACGTTGCTCTTCCATGGCCAAAAAGTCAGTCCAATAGTGAGGTTGTTCAGTTGATGGCATCACATTGGCATGAGGAGGATCTTGTGGAGCATCATCTTCTGGGACTTCATTTTCTGAATCTTCTGAAGCATTATCACTTCCCATTAAATTGGAGGCTGCACCAGCACGGGTCACTGTATACTGATTAATTGGTGAACGGATCTTGATATCCATTTCATCTGCAAAGTTAACCTTAAAATGTTTGAAAATTTTTGTTAAGAGTGCCCCAAACAGTAATGACCGACCTGTGAATTGACCTTGATTTGTTAGTACCATTTCTTTCATAATTATGTAACACAAATCTAACTTCTGCCCAACTTCAAAACAGTATAACAAATATGCATTAAAATATGGGACAGCATCATGGTGTCCTTTTTTTGGAGTGACATTTTCTACAATCCACCGGTGGAGAATCCGAAGATAAGGTTTTAAATGTCTTGCTTGTAAACTAGTCCCAGTAAATCTGTTCCGACAAATAGTAGTAAACACATCAGTAGCATTACCAACGATATTAGCTAACTCATCCTCAGTCTGAAAATGAATATTTTCATCACCTAACTCAACTCCAACAATGCCTGCCAAAGTAGGAATATCAAACTGTATACCTTTTCCTTTCACATATGACAAAAGAGTAAAATTTCCATCTTCTTCCTGAGTAGCTCTTAGGTGAACATAAAATAGAGCTACCAGCCGTGGATATACCTTTTGGGGCAAATTAATTAAGTTTTGCCAGCCCATTGCTTCAAGTTTACTAATTAATAGTGCATCATATTGAGATGGAAGATTTACCCTTCTCCCTGTTACAATCGGTCGGGCAGAGAAGTTTGGAAAAGCTAGTGCATGACTTTCAGTGAGAAAATCATCAGTAGGATATGACCATATTTGAGCCTGTTGTTCTTGGCGTCGTGAAGGGTTGGAACTTTCACCAACTTGTGGTCTCGCTCTTTTAGTTCTAGGCATGATATCAAAATCTGTTGAATTTCAAATGAATATATCTGTAATATTACAATGCATATTAAAATGGAAAAATGTTACCATATTTCAGTATGCATACTAATCCAAAAAACATCAGTAATCCTAAAAACATCATATGCCAATATGCATATAATCAGAAATGTAACATCATGGGAAAAAGCTGAATAAAATGAATGTAACTTGGAGCAGTGAAAAAGTGCGACTCAAATTCAGAAATCAGTCCTGGTTGAGAGAAATCAGTAGGAGTTAATGAAATTAAAAAAAAATAGCAGAAGGGATACTGAAATTCAGAACTTGGGCCAATATCAATCCCACATACACCAAAATTGATTTTAAATGTAACTTAGAGCAGTGTAAAACTGCATCTAGTTGACAGACATTTTCCTCAATACAATTTTATCCATGTTTCCCTTTTACAACTTCAGTTACAATATTAAACATGAAGATTTACCTAGTTGAACAGGTTTATGTTTTACAATATTAAACATGAAGTTTGATTCAAACATGAAGTTCATGCTCTTGAGCAAGTAAAACTTGAACAAATTCAACATAAAATGAAACAAATACAACTTACACAGTTGAAATATAGTTCAAATATAGAGCATACACAGAATGAAAGAATGAGAAAAAAAATAATAATAAACCGGGCCGGTTGACCAACCGGTCGCCCCGTGCCTATACCTCTGTGATGCTGCCCTTTGGATGCTGCCCTGCCTTCTTGTTCTGGTCCTGCCTTTCCTGATTCAGGTGTTTCCCTTGGTCAGTCTGTGGAATCACACTTATAGTACACTCAATATGCAGAGTTTGGGATTATATTTTGGATTGCAGCCGAATTTGAAGATAGTGGATGGAGGAATACAGTGACTATGGTGTTAGAGGCAATCTGTGGACAGAGAAGCAATAGTATTCATTGAAGGTTGTTCATATTTTGATGGCAGGTTTGGCCAAGTTTTTTTTAGCTGATATAGAGCCTCCATTCTTGAGGTAGGTGGTGAGGATATTACAACTCAACTACCATAAGCCGTATGAAAAATGAGGCATGGTAGATGGCATGCATTCAATGAATGGTAGGTGGTGTCTATAAATTGAATGGTAGGTGTCATTGATAGGTGGTGTCTGTAAATTGAATGGTGGATCCACATGGTCGATATAAAAATCATACTTTGGCAATTACATTCCCATCACCTAAAAATTTTGGTGGGTCAATAATGTAACCTATAATGAATAGATGAAGTTGGCTAGGAAGAATCATGATTGAGATCAAGAGGTTGAGACCCCTTCCCATGATAATAGTGTTGATAATAATAATAATACAGAAAGGCCCTTCATTGAAAAGGTGATGTTGAGAGGAGATATAGTGACAACCTTGTTTCTAGGGAAAATGGCCTACAAAGATATATATCACATTAAGAAAATCCATAAAGTGAAAATGGTTTTGAGAGGTATGGTTTTTTAGGTGGAATTTCGTAGGTGGAATTAAGAACACAACACAAACCATACAGGATTCAAAGAAAATCCATAAAGTGAAAAAGCACTGTCCAATTAAGAAAATCCACAAAGCGAAAATGGTTTTTTAGGTGGAATTTCTTTGTCATAATGGTGTATGTGTTGGCTTTAGAACACAACACAAACCATACAGGATTCTTTTTGTGTGAAGGCAACACACCAATCCATCTGAACTAATGTGACTTTGATTCAAAGTTAAATAATGTGCAAGTGACCTGTTTGGTTTGGTTGTCATCTGTGCCAATTTTTGCACTCCACATGGCTTGTAACTCTTGGGATTCAATTCGAGGAGAGAATATGATTTCAGTGTAAATTATGCAGTAATTTAAGATCAATATATTATTATGAAGATACATAATTGATCAATATCTTCTTTTACTGATGAAGATCAATAAATTTGTATACAACAATGCAGTAATTTAAGAATTGACATTGAATGAAGAATACATATATGAGACATTATTAATAAACTATGATTATGCAGATCAACATCAGTAAACGAAGACATTATGATTATGCAAGTCAATATGAATAATTGAAGACATTATGATTATGCACATTTCCATCAGTAATTTAATATGTTATTATTAACGTACCAGTTAAGTCATGATTATGAAATGTGTATAAATGGACGTGGTATTATCATTTGTGTGACATCAACACAGAATTTAGGAAAATCATTTTTATTTTAGTTAGTTCATATACTTAGTTCATACACTGCACAATGCTGAATATTAAAGATTGAATATGAGAACAGGACATCATCACATAACTTGTGAATTACTTAGTTCATATACTGCATCAAAATAAAGATTACAAACAACAGAACCTTCCATTCCAAAAGTATAAACCAAAATTACATGTATTGATGTGGTTAATTTAGTGCTCACCACGAAGATACCACATATGTTCTACTAAATCATTACGGAGGGCATGATACGCATCCTTATCTCTAATACCTAAATGACGAGACAAAATGATTGGAAGTCATTGGTAGGAGTAGAGGAAAGTTGCACTGGTGTGTTGGTTGATGCAATATCATAATTGAAATCAAGGTGCTCCTCCCTCTCATCTTCGACAATCATATTATGTAATATGATGCAAGTCTTCATTATGTTGCCAAGCATTTTCGAATCCCAATAACGTACAGCACCACGTATAATTGCGAAACGAGATTGAAGGACTCCGAATGCCCGCTCTACATCTTTCCTGGCAGCCTCTTGCATCATTGCAAAATGTTGTCTCTTTACTCCTTGGGGAGAAGAAATTGTTTGAACCAATGTTGCCCATTGAGGGTATATACCATCAGTAAGGTAATAACCCATATCGTAACTATGTCCATTAATTGTAAAATGGACAGGGGGAGCTTTACCTTGTGCAAGATCAGAAAATAAAGGCGATCGGTCCAACACATTCAAGTCATTGAGTGAGCCAGGCATTCCAAAAAATGTATGCCAAATCCATAAGTCATAAGATGCTACTGCTTCAAGAATAATGGTTGGCTTTTTTTGATGACCTACATATTGACCTTGCCATGCCTTTGGACAATTTTTCCACTCCCAATGCATGCAATCTAAACTTCCCAACATGCCAGGAAACCCCCGAACCTCCCCAATAGCAAGTAATCTGTTAATGTCAGTTGGCGTAGGGGATCTCAGATATTCTTCTTCGAATATTTCAATCACAGAATTACAAAATTGTTGCAAACTTTGAATTGCAGTGCTTTCCCCAATACGAATGTAATCATCAACTGCATCTGCTGCGACACCATATGATAATATTCTCATCGCTGCAATCATTTTTTGTAAGGGAGATAATCCAAGTACATAAGCTGCATCTTGTTTTTGAACAAAATATGAATTGTGTGCTTGGATTGCATTCAAAATGCGTAGATACAAAGGACGACGCATTCGAAAACGTCTCCGAAATATTGTAGGTGAATACACTGGATTTGTAGCAAAATAATCTATAAATAATCTGTCATGACTGTGCCTTCTATCTCTGTATATATATCTATGACCTACAACAGAACCATCTATCTTCTTTGACCTATCACTTGACTTAAGAATCTGAAGCATACTACTATTATTCTGCTCATAAGCTCCTAAAAGTGTGACGATATATTCATCATCAGACTCATCATCAGAGGAAGAGGAAGAAGAGGAGGATGAAAATGAAGTAACTATCATGGATTTCAAGGTATTCATGGTGCTCTGTTTTGTTTAAGTTATGATCGTATTTGTCTGGTGTATGGATAATAGGTTAATATGAGAGCACAATCCATTTGGCAGATATATATGTAATGGAGGGGGAAAAAAAATGGGAAAAACAATTGGGGAATGAAATGGAGGGAAACAAAAAAAGGAAAAAAAAAAAAATTTGGTGACCGGTCGACCCGCCGGTCGACCAACTGGTCGCCCCCTTCCCCGGTTCAGACAGCTGGGATGCAAACAGTTCAAAAGGGTCAAATAAAAAATATAGCATTTTGCACATACAGGTCGACCAACCGGTCGACCCACCGGTTGACCAACCGGTCGCCCCACTAAATTTGATGCAAATTTGATGCAGCGTTGGAGTGGGTGATTTGAGATTTGGTGAAATGGGTCATTTTTGACTCAGATTTGATGAAAAATCAGGTACACCGTTGGAGATGCTCTAAGGGATGAAAATTTTGGGAGGAAGGAGGATGATAGAAGAGGCATACTAGAGACTGAATTGTGTGTTTTCTTCTATTTGTTTTATGAATGGAAGTGTGTGTGAGAGAGAGAGAGATGGTTGTAACATAATTTTATGGGTTCTGTCTTTGCAAAATGAAGGATAACCAACCTTTTAAGGTTAAATTATAAATCTATGTTTAATAGGATGGGGAAGCTCGTGCTCTCCTCCCCATTAACCCCTTATGTGAGCCTGTGTGCCGATGAAAATTGGTGGGTTTGGAGGCAGTGCACATCCCTTCCTAGATTTGTAATTGGCATGGGCTCTTTTAATTTGTGTCCAAACTTTGACTGTGTATTCAAATTTATGTATTGCATAACATATTTTTGACATTTCTTAAGTTGTGCAGTGATTGGTCAAAATATTTGAGATAGTAGTGGAGCTCATTTTCCTTGCTCAAAGCCGGTTTCTCTAGCTCTAAAATACTAGAACACCAGGCTTGTAAACCAAATGGTTTTTGCAACATTGATATTCCAAGAAAAGAAAAAGAAAAAAAGAAAGAACTAGAACTGGATAGTGCCATATGTCAGCATCCCACCACTGCTATTTGATCCTTTGATGATAGGTGCCTAGGATTGGCAGTTAATAAGTCTTGTGGGGATGAGACTGTTTGAATTTTGGATGTGTAGTGGAAAGAAAAAAAAAGGGACAGAATAAAAATTGTTTTTCCCCTTCCAGGAATACAAGATCTAAACATACTCTATACGGTGTAAAATAAGAGAAATTGAGTAAGCAGCATCATAGGAGGAAAGTGTGTTTGATTTCAATTTTTTGGATTTAATTTTCTTGAAATTGAGTTTTAAGCAAATTTTTTTACTTTGTAGATGCATCTTACTTAAATATATCTAAAAAGTAAAATATTTATAATTTTTTTAAAAAAAATTAATAAATACATAAGAATACGAAAAATGTATTGAACTCTCATATTTTTGTTATTTTTTATTTTTTGTATTTTTGTTATTTAGTGAATTTTTTAAAGATTTTTTTTCACAAATATTATATTTTTGAAATGTATTTATGTTTCGTGTATTTAAAAATTAAAAAAATTGTTTAGAATATTAAAAAAATTCAATGAAAAAAAAAATTACAAAAAAAAAAAAAAATTAATTTTTTTGAAAAGTGAATCCTAAAAATTCAAACCAAACAAGCTTAGCTCTTCAAAATTCCTATGAAAAATTGCAAGCCATAATTTACCAGAGGACTTGAGCTCGATGCGTAGATTTTGTGGACATAGATAATGAGCTGTTAGCATTGATGCAGATTGATCTCAATTTTCATTTTGAGCTCTGATTGTGGTTTATGCTTTGTTACTGTTGGCTTTTTGGCTTTCGAATGTTATTTTTATAATTGCGAGCGTGCCAGCAAGGATCAATCAGTCCTTACAGAAAATTAATTGCCAACCAATTATCAGACGATTGCGTTTTAGTTCTTTCAGCCTCAATGAAGAGGACTTTTACTGGTGGCTTGATTTAGGAGAATTAAGCAAAATAACAATTAAATGAAGAACAATTGAAGCATTTCATTAAAATGAAAAAACTTACAATGATCCAAATTCAGCCTCGTAGAGGTTTACAGCAACAATCTACTTGAAACTACTCCTATGAATGAAGTGCAGTGTAGGAATTTTAAAGTGCAGAAATGTAAAGAACAGGAAATGTAAAACTGGAAAGGAAATAAAGTAGAATAAGACTGGTTTTTTGGATCTGAGTTTAGGGTTTTTTCTAGGGCCTTCTCTGCTATTTATACTTCTCAAAAATGACCATCGAACTGCATTTCCAACCGTCGAACTGTTCCTCCATGATCGCTGATCATGTTGCCATATAATTAGCTCCACTATGCCATCACTTTTAGGCTTCCCTCCTAATTTTGAATTTGAATGTGAGTAACCGTTGAAGTCACATCACTTTGCATCTCTTTGCTGATCCAATGCTACTCAGATCTCGTAATAACCAATACTAACCGCCACGTGTACGATCATGATCTAAGACTTGAATAGTCTTCATGTATTACCCTTATTCTGCCACGCGTCGAATTGTAATTGGCTTATACAAAATATGTAGCCAACATTACCCCCCGCACTAATATACCCAATACTTGGTGATATTAGTGGATCGAGGTCTTTTATCCACGTCTTAGAACGTGCATGAGCTTTGCATTCTTCATAAATGCAACCGTCATCATTTGTATTAAACTCTCTTTCAATCTTTTGAATACCCCTACCACCTTAGTATTCGAACAGACTGATACATTTTATGGCTAAATCAATTTTCTCTTCTACTGATCGAGCACACGAAGAGTCATCTGATGATACTATTCCTCCTCGAAAGAACCTCCATGCATTAATTAGCCACCTTTACCCACCTTTCTATATTCAAGTCATGGAAGCTTTGCAAATTATCCACCCTTGGACTACGAACACATTGCCTTTAATCCTTTGATTCAGAAAGTTACAAATCTAGACATGGGAAGTTCTTCTTCTGATTCACCCTTGGACTACGAACAAATCTGCCCTCAATCCTTTGATTCAGAAAGTTGCAAATATGGACATGGGAAGTTCTTCTTCACAACCCTCTGCATGGGATAAGGCTGTGGCTTCTTCTTCCTCTGGGGCTTCTGACTGGGCAAGCTGGTCGGAACCTGAGGCCTGTGATTTAAGGGAGCGAATTAACCATCACTTTGTTGAGTTCACTGACCCTTTAGAGTTTCCTTCCTATGCGCGAAGCTCGGCGGTCTATCCTTACGTGCCCATCGACCGCCGACGCAGTTTAGAGGACAATCTGCTTGTAGCATGGTACACATCCTCCATGCCTACAAAGATAGTGTACGCTACCCACGCCCAAAAAAGGCACAAGGGTACAACCCATCGTTCTTAGCCTAGAAGGCGAAGCTTTGCTCTTCTGACTGACTCGATTATATTAATGCCCTTGTTCCTTTTGCCCTTGCTCCTTCTCCCGAAATGGAAGCTTCCATACCTCCTCCTCTGCCAAATCCTTGCTGGACAGAGAGACTAAGGCTTGCCCTTTCTGCGGATAAGGTCTTTCCTCCTTACAAGCCTCTACCTTCCCCTACTCCAACTGAGCGGAAGCAAGCCCAACTTCTGCTTGCAGTCTTCTCTCACTTGCCTTTCAATGTTCTTGAGGACGATGTTCCTCTCAAGAACCTTCGATGTGCTTGTAACATTCTAACTCGGGATCACGTCCTCAACCCCCTCGCCCAAGCAGAGTTTCACATGTTTTTGGACCAACTCCCATTGCTTCTTCACTGGCATCGGACTTCTGTGGCCACCACTCAATCTTTGGACCAACTCTCATCCCTTCGAGTTCATGCCCAGTACGAAGCAGAGAACCTCATTGAAGAATTCGATAACTTCAAGAATAAAGACTCTGCGTATTGGGATGACTTGGATATGGACGAGTTGGAACAAGGATTGAGAGAAACAGCATTCGAAATAAAGGCTGAAGAGCTCTTTTATGAAGTGAGAGCACATCAACTTCAGCAGCCAATCCTAGAAGAAATAGAGGATAGAATAAAGAAAGAATGGAAATTCATTGATCATAGTTGGACCAAATTTCATGATCTTGTTATTTATTCTATTCCTTACTTTTATGAACTTGAATTTGTACCCAAAGAGGGCTATTCGATGTAATTGCTTTTGCTTTAATACAACTAAGACTTTTCTCTTTGCTTGGCATTGTTTGATCTTGTCCCCGTTTGTCTTTAAAAGCAAATTTAGGGCTTTGAACTGAACAATCTTATCCTTCGAATCTGGACTCAATCGTTTTAAATGAAACACTAAAAAAAACCAACATGAACTTTTCCAATTTCTGGAATAAAGTTGACAGTTTTTGCTGATTTTCATTTAGAATTAGTGTTTCGAATTTAACAATCTTACCCTTTAAAGCTTGTTTTAATCATAACCAACATATGGTCATGGTTAGTATGATCAATCAGTTTTAAATTGACCATTTTTGCTTCGAACAACAGTCCATACTTTCAAAAATATGGAAACCCCTTTTGAGGGCTGCACTGTTTTAATCCGAAAAGACAATCTCTTCTGTATATATAAACCAACTATTGGTTTTGATGTTTCGAACACCAATTGCCATCCTTAAGGGGTATCAAGTTTTGCTGCGAAGGACATTACTCTCATTAAGAAACTTAAAACAAGTCTTTAATCCCTTCGAAGTAAACAAATACTTGTCAATTCATACATCCTTAGGTATGGAATGTGCTTCGAAGCCAGCTTCTTAGTTTCAAAGCCGTTGTTATTTGACTTTTGGCGCCAAAATCTGGTTTCGAAGCCAAATATTTTATTTCGAAGCTAGCATCAACATCTGGGATGTGTTTTTCCCTCCAAAAGCATCAATATTGAAGGAAACTCTTCGTATCTGTATTTTTAGTACTTTACGAGTTACACGATATATTTTCCAGACACAACGGTCTTTAAAACCCTTTTATTTCGTGTTCTGAAATCACTCGTTTCCCTATTGCACAAACCCTTTATCTCTACCGACCTTCCACTTCTCTCTACTCCCTTTCCCAACTTCGTTCTCTGAGAAAGCTTTCTATCAATGGCTTCTTCTTCATTGAAAGTACCAGTTGTAGAGCGTGCGAGCCCGTCTGTAACCCTGAAAAGGATTATTGAGGCAGAATGTGAAAAGTACAAGGCCGGTGAGAAAAGCGCCATCGACGGACGCATCTTCATCCCTCGACGTCATGAGCAACAGGACTATGTGATTGGACCCATCTTCAAGGAGATTCTTACTGAGCTTCCAGCGTTATATCCACGTCTAGAAGACCATTGTCTCCTTTACGAAGGTGGTCTTGACTGGGGAACCTGGAGGATGAATCGCCCTTACCGATGCTGGCCCACGGTGAGACCGGAGTGGCAAGAATGGTATGATGGGGTTGTCCCTGATAGGACTTTGGACCTTCAAGAGCTCTGCCTTCTCGATGCCCTCCAGCTATCCAGGTTTACTATCTCAGAGGACCCTTTCTTAATACCTGCTGCCCTTTGCTTCTGGAATTCTGCCTTTAATTTCTTTTAATTCAGATGTGGGATGATGGCCCCTACTGTTCTTGATATTTGCCATCTATTAGGATTGTCCCCCATTGGTACCCCATTGGACCAGATTATCCTGACCTACCAATCCCCTTTTCCCTCCCCTCCCTTAACTCATCCTACAGTGACTTTGTCAAGGCTGAGAATAGAAGGGAAGGCCCTGTAACTGATAGGGAATTCTTTTCTTTCATACTATATTGGCTTTGCAAATTCCTTTTCTGCACTTCTTCTCAAAGAATCATGCTTGAATTTGCCCCTCTTGCCAAAGCCCTTGTCCTACAGAAAAAGGTGGCCTTAGCTCCAAACGTTCTAGGTCATGTATATAGAGCTTGTTCTCTTTTTTGTGAGAAACCCTTGGATGCCAATCAAGGGGGTCCATTTTGGATACTTCAGCTTTGGCTTTTTGCTTATTTTGCTGAGCTACAATCTAAGTGCCTTAAATTTTTTGAGCCAAACCCTCATACTCATGGCGTGAGGCTAGCCAATGCTTCACTTTATCCTTCTACCTTTGCTTTTTACTTCTCTTTCTTCCACCAACTTCCAGCTTCCCTTCCTTCTTACAGCTTTCGTCCTTTCGAACCCATTACTATTGGCCCATCTTGGTTGAAGAATTTTCTAAGTGATAGGTTCTGTGCTTCACCTCCTCACAAGGATATATGGGCTTCTATTCTGATCCCCAGAGAGTTATTCATTGGGACTATGAACCCTAGAGCCTACAAATGCATTGTTGAGCCCTATTGTCCTACTCAATTTGCTAGACAATTTGGCTTCTTACAAGGGGTCCCAATACCTCTCTGCAGTAACACCAATCTAAGTCTTACCAGCAGGGATTTAAAGGTTCGAAGGTCCAGACTAGAAGAGGCAACTTCTAAGTTTATACAGGACTTGATTGATTTTGAATATATCCTTTTCATTCCTCAAGGTAACTTATTGAAGAGGTACCAAAACTGGTGGGTGACCAATATGGAAGTATACTTGGCCATTGCTCCTCAAGACTTATTAATGGTGCTGGATGTGCCCCAATCCAAGCCCAAAGGAGCTGGAGTTGTCACTTCTTCCACTGCTTTTACCACTTCAGTTCCTGTGCCTGCCACCACATAGTCTACTCCTGCTGCCTCCACTCCTCCTAGAATTGCTCGGGCTGCCTCGAAGAAAGGTATATACCCTTGTTTCTTCTCCTTTTGTCCTTTTTTTTATAATGCTTTTTAGCTTTATCTTTAGTTCTTCTTTTGTGAAGGTGGTGCGGGTGCTTCGCAGGGAGACTCTCCTCAGAAGACCCAAGCTTTAAATCTTCTCAGGAGCAAACAGTAAAAGAAGAAAAGGAAACTTTTGCTCGATCCTGAAAAGGAAGCACCTGAAGTTCAGGCAGCAGAAGAAGAAGAAGCAGAGCAAGAGCAAGAGACACCCTTAGAAAGAAGAAAGAGAGTGACTGTCTCTTCTTCTGATTTGGTTCAAGATCCCACTCATGAGACAACTGCCAGAGTAGTAGAAGAGGAACTCAATTCTGAGGAATCTGAATCCCAGATTGAAAAGAGAGAAATTGAGAAGGAGCAGGCAATACCAATACAGAGAAAAAAGAGAAGGAAGATGACTGTCTCCCCTTCTGATTTGGTCGAAGACCCTATTCATGAGGCAGCTGCCAAGGCAGTAGAGCAGGAACATTCTAAGGCCATAATTGTTTTCAAAGAGCTGAAAAAAGGCGGCAGCAACAACTGTTAAGAGATGAAGCTTCTGCTGCTGCTGCAATCCAAAGAGAAACTGTAAGGAGGCAGTATATTGCTGAGCACTATTCTCTTCGCAGCCCTCCCATTGTTGCTACCACTTCTGAGACAAGTAACTTCTTTCATGTCTCTATTCTTTTTCCTTGTCAATTTCTTGGTATTGAGACTTGACATTACTTTGTACTTCTTCTTTTGCAGCAACAACTACTGAGTCTATTCTTCCAATAAGGACTCCCTCAGTTTCAGTTGAAGTGGAACAAACTCAAGATGTGGAGACCATTCAAATAATTCTGCCACTTCCAGGCTCTATATTTTCTATACCCTTCCTAAGGCCAAGTATTCCTGCTCATTTTCCTTCTGACTTAACCCCATATCTCCCTTATTTGTCTTTTGATTTTTCTCAATTTAGTTCTCTTTCGAGCCTTACTTTTCCTTCCCCTCCTAAGGAAACTCCAGCTACTACTTCCTCTTTGATGGTAGCTGATTCTTCTATAGAGGGTACTAGTAGCTCTCCAACTCATGGTTTATCACCTCTACCTAGTTCCAGCCCCTCTTCCCTCGATCTATTGGTGGCTAGAACCATAGAAACTGCTAAAGATGCTCCACCCATTTCTCCTATCCCTATGCAGTCCTTTGTGCCTTCCACCAAAGCTCTTTTTGCGCCCTTCATGTTCATGGATGAGGTAGACATCTTCGAAGCGAGACTAGCTAGTCTCTTCGACATACCTTCCACCTCACCAATGGCTAATGATGAGACTGAGCCATTAGTTCTGGCTGATTCGTTGCTAGAAATTTTTTAGAGCTCTTCCACCAGTAGTAAGACTTCTTCGCCTCTGATAGACTTGGACAGCTACCTGGAGCTATTGACATCCTTTTCGAGGATCCCTTTTGAGGCCTTACAGAGGCCTATAATAAGAAATGGCTTCCTTCAGTGCTGCAAAATCGTTGAGCAATCCGGCATGAATGTCTCAAGTCATTTATCTCAGGCAGCAGCCACTGTTGACTTTTACATCAACATTTGCCATGTTGCCAAGGCTGCAGAGGAGAAATTGGTTAGAGACCAGAGCTTTGTTTCCACAGTACATACTGAAGTATCAGAGCTAAAGGAACAACATTCCTCTATCTCCCACTTTCGAACTCAACTACTGGAGAAGAAAGCTCAACTTGAAGAGGAGCTCTCCGCAGTTAACCAGGCCTTAATCCGAACTGACACCAAGTTGCAGATTACCAATCAAGGACTGGCCGACCGAAAGCAGGAAATGACCACAGCCATCCAGTTGTTCTCATCATTTAAGAATAGAACATCTATTGTAAAAGAACAACTGAGACATTGTAATGACTTTTGGGCCAATTTATGGCAGAATGTATTCAACTCTTTATGAAAAGCAAATTCTTATTTATCATTTGAATATTCTCATGTTCTTTTACTCAACATTTATTCTATTCCTTGTGTTTCCCATATAGTTGGAAAATAAGGCTTCAAATATCTGCCATTAATCTTTTGGATGTACATATCCATTCAAATTTCTCAAATGGTATGCTCCAAAAGGCAGGACTCTATGAACTTGATATGGTCCTTCCAGTTAGGTGACCATTTGCCAAACTTATGGCTTTTAACCCCTATTAGGAGTATTGTCTTCCATACCAAATCACCTTCATCAAAGCCAATGTGTTTGACTTTTTTATTATAGTTTTTGGATGCTTTCTTCTTTTGAAAAAGAATGCTATTTAATGCCAGAATTCTAGTTTCATCTATGCTTTCTAACTCCAAGCACATACTCTGATGGTATTGCTCAAGATCTAACTGGTCTTGGCATCTTACCCTCAAGGACTTAACATTAATTTCCACAGGTAACACTGCATCATGCCCATATACTAAGGCATAAGGAGTGACTCCTGTGCTTGATCTTGGGGAAGTTCTATAAGCCCACAATATATCCAACAATAAGTTATGTCAATCCCTAGGATTGTCTTCCACAACCTTTTGTATTCCTTTTTTCAAGGATTTATTGGATGATTCAGCTTGGCCATTGGCTTGTGCATAATAGGGGGTGGAATTAACAAGGCTAATTTCAAACTCTGCCACAAAAGACTTTACCATTTTCCCATCGAATACTGTCCCATTATCAACAGTTATAGTCTGTGGAATACCAAATCTATGGATTAAATCCTTAATGAATCCAATGACCTTAGTTTGGTCTACAGCTTTGTATGGCTTAACTTCGACCCACTTAGTGAAGTAATCAGTGACCACCAAAATGAAACAATGATGCTTCAAAGAAGGTAGGTGTATTTTCCTCATCATATCCATGGCCCATCCTCTAAATGGCCAAGGCTTCACTACTGCATGCAAGTCAGTTATGGGCACATGCCTTATTGTGCTATGCTTTTGACATGCCCGGCAACCTCTTGCATATTCTATGCAGTTGTGGGGGCCGAATATATGGAAAAATCAGAAGGTGCGTGCCATTGGAAAACTGATATTAATCGGCTGTATCCTACGAGAGTGGGAAGCCGAATATAACAAATGCGCCGAATAAGTGTAAATCCTTAGGGTCGAATAATAGAAAGGACAATGATTAAAAAGTAGGCCCTGGCCCCGAGGATCAAAAGGAACAGGAATAAATACAGGAACAATGGGTTGAGAAAGGTATGTAAGAATCACTTCACTTAACTTAGTAAACAAGCTATCCTGAGTGTCTGAACTAACTTGTCTGTCAGAGTGCTAATTCCGGCACCCCCGACCGGAGTGTTTGTATCTTTTCAGGTGATTAGCTGAGGATCACTAGCGTCTCCCAAGATTTGAAGAGTATCTTCAAACCACTTCTCCACAATTGGCGCCGTCTGTGGGAATACTCAAATACATCCATGGCAGGAGTGACTGAAGATCCTCCGGTAGCCATTGACGAGACTGCACAGGGAGATGACCTCACTCCAGCAAATATGCTCGGAAAAGAAACCATCGCTGCCAGACGCGCCTTGAACTTCGACTCACCAACGACTTCAGCGCAAGAGACAATGCAGGCGATCATGGAACAAGCAAAGCATAATGAACAAAGGCTGGAGAACATGATCGCTGAAAATGAACGTCTCCGTCAAGATTTGGCCCTCGAAGTAGCAAAATCGAGAGAAGTCATGCGCCAAGATCCCGAACGACCTCCGAGGGCTGGTAGACAACGACCTCGAGCCCGACCAAAGGATACCGATAGCGACTCCAACTCATTACCCACGGAGCTCAACAAGAAGGGACGATTTGAACTTCCAGCTCCTCCGAAAAGAGTTTACATACAAAGAACAAGCGCAGGAGGAACAGTTCAGACGAAGAGGACCAGCACGATCCTTTTGTCCGACGGATTGCAAGGGCGGCCCTGCCCAAGAAGTTCAAAGCTCCGTCATTCACTCTTTACGATGGAAAATCATACTCCACTGATCATATCCGTCACTACAAGCAGGCCATGACATTGCATACAGACAACAAAGTCCTCATGTGCCGAATATTCCCCAGCAACCTGGGGCCATTAGCTGTCAGGTGGTATTACAAGCTGGAGCCGGCCTCGATCAAAAGCTTCCATCAATTGCAGAAATCCTTCAGGGCCAGGTTCATCACCAACGAGGTACAGCCGAAACAGGCCGACTCTCTCTGGGCTATGCAGCTTCAGTTAGGAGAAACGCTCAGAGCGTATTCGGCGCGCTATTGGGAGTGCTTTAACCTCATCGACGACGCTTGCAACGACTCCATGGCCATCACCGCCTTTAAAATGGGACTACAACCTGACAGTCCTTTTTGCAGTTCCCTAACCAGAAGACCCCCCAAAACAGTCTAGGCATTGATGAAGAAAGTTGAAGAGTATTGCAAAGTGGAAGATGATGCCTTGAGAATAAAAGCCGGCCAAATGTCCAACAAAACGGCCCCCCTGAAATTGCTCAACCAATAAGTTCCGTGCCACCTCCTAGCCCTGAGCCTCGGCAACGCGCTAAACGAGACAAAAGGCGGGACACTCGTCGATCAAGCGATCAATGCTCCCACCGGACGAATGAACAACTGCAAGTCAATAGCAGGCATTCGAGGCGTGCCGACAAGAAGTACACAAAGTTGTCAGAACCAATCACTGCAATAATGACCAAAGTCCAACACCTTCCATTCTTCAAATGGCCGTTAAAGATGGTGGGGCCGCCCGACACGCGAAGAAGGGATAGGCGGTGCGAGTATCACAAAGATCACGGCCACGAAACGGAGAGTTGTTACGCCTTAAAAGATCACCTGGAAGAACTGGTGCAAGACGGCCGACTGCAACAGTACGTGAGAAAGGGAAACCCAACAAAGGGGCTAGCCTTGAGGCAGGACTCACCTCCACTTGGCGTGATCCATATAATCTATAGCCTGCTTGCATCCCCGACCGTGCACACAATTCAATCGCATCCAATCCCCCAAAAGCAATGTATTCCGACTGAATGGCCCAAAGAAGCTCCGACAATTACTTTCAATGACTCCGATCTTAGCGGCACAACAGCTTCCCACATCGATCCGTTGGTCATTAAATTACGCATAAATCGGTTCACCATTGAACGCATTCTCATAGACCTGGGGAGTACTTCAGAGGTTATGTATTACCAAACTTTCATCAAACTCGGCCTCAACGAGTCAGATCTGTCTCCGGCGCCTCACCTATTGTTCGGCTTTAATATGAATCCTGAATACCCGTTAGAGAAGATCATACTACCTGTTCGATCGGGCTCCAGAACGATCGAAATAGAATTCCTGGTTATAAAGCTCCCTTCGCCGTACAATGTTATCATGGGGTGAACCTGGATACATATTATGAAGGCCGTTCCAAGCACTTATCATCAGCTTGTGCGCTTCCCGACAGCCCATGGCATTGAAGAGATCCGGGGCTCCCCCCAATCGGCACAAGCAGAGATTTTATGAAAACCCTATCACTGACCCGACTTGTGGGCTTTGATACTTGTATATATATCACTTCTGCAATGCAAACCATTTTTCTTCGTCGCTCAATTCATTTCTCAAACCCCATTGTAACGATCGTCATGACGACGATTTGGAGCCCCCTTTGGTGCATGACACCTTAGGGCCAATTAAGCCTCCAGATTCGGAGCACCCTTCGTGGATATCACGATTGGCCACATTAAGTCTCCGGATTCGGAGCCCCCTTTGGTGCATGTCACCTTAGGGCCGATTAAGTCTCCGGATTCGGAGCCCCCTTTGGTGCATGTCACCCTAGGGCCGATTAAGTTCCGGATTCGGAGCCCCCTTTAGTGCATGACACCTTAAGGCCGATTAAGCCTCCGGATTCGGAGCGCCCTTCGTGGATATCACGATTGGCCACATTAAGTCTCTGGATTCGGAGCCCCCTTTGGTGCATATCACCTTAGGGCCGATTAAGTCTCCGGATTCGGAGCCCTCTTTGGTGCATGTCACCTTAGGGATGACTAAGTTTCCGGATACGGAGCGCCCTTCGTAGATATCACGATTGGCCACATTAAGTCTCCGGATTCGGAGCCCCCTCTGGTGCATGTCACCTTAGGGCCGACTAAGCCTCCGGATACGGAGCGCCCTTCGTGGATATCACGATTGGCCACATTAAGTCTCCGGATTCGGAGCCTCCTTTGGTGCATGTCACCTTAGGGCCGACTAAGCCTCCGGATACGGAGCGCCCTTCGTGCATATCACGATTGGCCAGCCCCCTTTGGTGCATGTCACCTTTGGGCCGATTAAGTCTCCAGATTCGGAGCCTCCTTTGGTGCATGTCACCTTAGGGCCGACTAAGCCTCTGGATACGGAGCGCCCTTTGTGGATATCACGATTGGCCACATTAAGTCTCCGAATTCGGAGCCCCTTTTAGTGCATGTCACCTTAGGGCCGACTAAGCCTCCGGATACGAAGCGCCCTTCGTGCATATCACGATTGGCCACATTAAGTCTCCGGATTCGGAGCCCCATTTGGTGCATGTCACCTTTGGGCCGATTAAGTCTCCAGATTCGGAGCCCCCTTTGGTGCATGTCACCTTAGGGCCGATTAAGCCTCCGGATACGGAGCGCCCTTCGTGGATATCACGATTGGCCACATTAAGTCTTCGGATTCGGAGCCCCCTTTGGTGCATGACACTTTAGGGCCGATTAAGTCTCCGGATTCGGAGCCCCTTTTGGTGCATGCCACCTTAGTGCCGATTAAGTCTCCGGATTCGGAGCCCCCTTTGGTGCATGTCACCTTAGGGTCGATTTAGCCTCCGGATTCGTAGTACCCTTTGGCACGAACAAAGCAAAACTCGCCAACATCCGAAATAAGGTGCTTAACTGAGCATATAAAAAATTCAGAGCAAGACGCAAATAAGGTGCTTAACTAAGCATATAAAAAATTCAGAATAAGACGCAAATGTTTGAAAGAAAGCTTTTTATTCGATCAAACAGTTGTTACATAAACGCAACCCGCATTTGAGCATTACAATTTTTATTTAATCAGACAGTTGTTACATAAACGCAACTTGCATTTGAGCATTACAATACCCATTTCCAATCTCAAAAGCTAAAAAGGGGAGAAGACGCATTGGTAAAGCGGCAGCGCCGAATCAACTCCCGTCACCCAGAAGTCCTCCGCAGTTTGCAATGCCTTGAGCCAACTGTGCCCAAGTCCTCCCCTGATACCATTGACAATGTCAAGGCAAAGATCCAGAACAAGGAAGGATAAACCCAACGGTCATTGCCTTTCCTTTTGGGGTGATCTGTTTCGACGACTTGAAGATTCATGCCAACTTTTGGACGCCCTACTTCCCATACGAATGGGTCCTCTGCCGCGCTCCATGGCAACACCAAGTTCGGCTGAACTCCAGTCTCTCTAACTAACATCCCCACTTATCCCACCTCACATAAGTGATTGTTTATCTGCGCGAAGCGCCCACTCCTTTTATTTTCAATACTGGCAGCGATCTCGAGGCCCCAATCCCGAGGCGATTTCACTAACATTAAACTCCATGAGAAAAACGTCGGTTGACATTCGCCACGGCGTAGTTATCCAAATGACTTTTTGAAGCACGTGCACTGGCAAAAAATCTAGGCCCCGAGCCGAGTTGAATTTGCCACAACCACTCTACCCACTGGCTTTCGGCTTCCTCAGGTTACAATAGCCTCATTTAGGAATAAACCGCTATCACGTATGGGTCGACCCTGCCGATCAACGTTTATATATTCATTCAAACATATATAATAAAACGAAACGCATACATACCAAATACGAACTGCAACAAAATATTTATCATAGAACGTTTTTTATTCAATAAAACAAGCAGTATATTACATAGTTTTGAACGCGATCTGCATTTCAACCTTACAATAAGTATACTTATACGGCGTCACCCTCATCCTCACTCTTCTCGACTTCAAAAGTAGAAAACAGAAAATGTTTACTGTGGTAGAGTGGCGATGCCGAATCAATGCCCGACGCTCAAAGAGCTTCTGCGGCTTGAGATGCCTTTATCCAACCGTGCCTAAATCCACGATTTTCACATCGGCAAGTTTTTCCTTGGTCTTTTCGATTCCAACTTTTCGGCCTTCATGGAAACTTTCCTCATAGGCCCTCCCCTTCGCGTTCTCCATTGCGAACATACTCGCCGTCTCACGATCAGCAAGCGCGGAACTGATGAGCCGACTGGTAACCCTTTCTTCCACGATTGGGTTTTCGTGCCCGGCGGGTTGTGCCTGGGCCGCCTTGGTCTTCCTTAACTCGCGCTCAGCCGCCTCCACGCGAGCCTCCAAACTTCGAATACGTTCCTCTTTCTTCTCCATTTCTCGGCGGGCAGCGCACAACCGCATGCCGATTTCATAAGCAGTGTAAAGCCCCTTCACCGCCCCGTGAATGCCTTCGCGAAATACTTCGTAGTCCTGACGACCTACCATCGATTGCTGAACCTCAGGAGGAAAAATTTGTCGAGCAAACTCGACCGCTATATTTGGGTCTCGAACGATCGAGTCCGCCTCTGTCATGGGTCTATTCCCCACAAATACCGCAAAGCTTAATGGGCACGGATTCGAGTCAGATCCCCTCTCAACTCGAGGTTGAGAAGACCTGCCCTGCGACTACTTGTCCTGCTTGGGCGACCTGCTTCGACGTCGAGGAGACTGACGCCTCTCTCGATCCTGGAACTCCTACCCCCTGTGCGCGAACGGTCACCACCTTGATTCATGTCGCCACCCAGCTCAGCTAGCGTCATCGCTTCCCCTCTGCTGTTAAAGAAGAGTCTGTTCGACATTCACACGATACCTTCAAAAGCTGGAGTCAGTTGTTTACTGTATTCATAAAAGTTGTACCCTTAATCATTTATCCTTTACAGAGGCAGCACCCTCGAGGCAATCTCATTAATTGTGAAAACCTCAATCGCCCGGCGCCGACTGGATCGACTCGCCTAGGGGAAGGGCAGATAGATTAATCTATAAATTCGGCTCAATCTCCCCAGCCGGCCCATGAATCGACCTCAAAACTCCTAAGTTCGTCTCTTCCGGCGCCAGAATGATCATGCACCGCCTGGGGCAAGGGCAGATTAATCAATCTATTCTGTTTAAGTGCCCCAGCCGACTCATGAATCAACTTTAGAATGATCATGCACCGCCTGGGGCAAGGGCGTGATAGATTTATCAATATATTCGGCTTAAATGCCCCAGCCGCTCATGAATCGACTCCAAAACTCCTAAGTTTGTCTCTTTCGGCGTCCGAATGATCATGCACCGCCTGGGGCAAGGGCAGATAGATTAATCTATATATTCAGCTCAATCGCCCCAGCCGGCCCATGAATCGACTCCAAAACTCCTAAGTTCGTCTCTTCCAGCGCCCGAATGATCATGCACCGCCTGGGACAAGGGCAGATAAATTAATCTATATATTCGGCTCAATTGCCCCAGCCGGCCCATGAAGCGACCTCAAAACTCCTAAGTTCGTCTCTTCCGGCGCCAGAATGATCATGCACCGCGTGGGGCAAGGGCAGATTAATCAATCTATTCGGTTTAAATGCCCCAGCCGGCTCATGAATCGACTTCAGAATGATCATGCACCGCCTGGGGCAAGGGCAGATAGATTAATCTATATATTCGGCTCAATCGCCCCAGTCGGCCCATGAAGCGACCTCAAAACTCCTAAGTTCGTCTCTTCCGGCGCCAGAATGATCATGCACCGCCTGGGGCAAGGGCAGATTAATCAATCTATTCGGATTAAGTGCCCCAGCCGGCCCATGAATCGTTTCAGCATAATACCAACGAACTATTCGGCATACGAATGATAAGTCAATATTGCCAAGATCCAATCGTAGAAAGCTCAACAGAGTAATCATTCTATCTAAGGTAGTGAAACAACAAGATAATTTTAAGGGAGTGAAAGGCAAAAATTCTTCACCAACATAACATCACAAACTGCGCATAAGTAGTAGTGAAACAACAAGATAATTTTAAGGAGTGAAAGGCAAAAATTCTTCACCAACATAACATCACAAACTGCGCATAAGTAGTAGTGAAACAACCAGATAATTTTCATTAATAAATTGAGTGCAGACAGTAGCCAATTTATACATGAAAACTACTCGGAACCAACAAAAGTCCTTAAAACAAAAACATACATTAAAATGGAGAGCATTTCATAAAATTTGATAGACTCCCAGATTAATCCTCGGGGTCAGACTCAAGTGGCTCAACATCCACCTGCTCATAAGGAATTGGCAAAGCCAATGTAACCCCAGCGGCATCAAGGGCCTTGAGCCACCCATGTTTGAACCCCCGATTCTCAAACTTGGGGACTTCATCTACATATTCTTTGAAGGCGGCGCTTTTTCCTGCTTCGAATGCGGCAGAAGCCTCAGATTCTGCCTTTTCCTTGGCCGCCTTCAACTCTGCTAACTCAGTCTCCATCTTGTTAAGCGCCTCCTCGGCTAGCCTAAGCGATTCTTTGCTCGCGTTCGCCCTATCTTCGGCATTAGAACGGAGATGATCGGCAGCCCGAGCCCTTTCTAGTTCAGCTTCGGCTCGTGCAGTCTCCATCGCGGCTCTCATCATCTCAAACTCAGCCCTGCTCTTTTGATCGACCACTTCTAACTGCAAACGATCAATCCTCTCAAGGGCATCGTGTAGGCGGCGCCCCAAGTCGGTGATCCTGCCGACCGTCTACAAAACGAGTTGGGATCGTTAGATGCCATAGGTAACCAAAATCAAAACAAGTCAAAGTTCACCTACCAAAAGGGCCGACTGCGCAGATAGGGCTACGGCCACCAAATCCGGCACGACATGAAAAGATGCCTTATCAGCTAGTAGGGAGACTGAAGCCGCCAGGCTCAAGGCTACCGCTGGGTCGGTAATAATGGATGCGTCGGAGGGAATCGGTGTGTCTCTGATCTTTGGCTGAACAATGAAAGAGACAGCCACGTCCGATTCTTCTAAGCGAGGCCTTTTGTCGGCAAGACTATCTTCTGAACCGGCCTCTCCCTCGGCGCTACGCTTCTTGCCCTGCTCTTCCGGAATCAACCATTCTTCAATGACCGTTTGTTCAACCTCTTTCGCCGTTTCGGCCGTAACAATCTGAGCCGGCTCTTCAATGACGGGTTCGAAAGACTCAATCAAGCCAGGTCCAGAACGGGCGGCCTCGGCCTTTTTCCGGGCAGCCTTGCGCTCGGCATTTTTCTTTCGAGCCATCTGCGTGAGGCTTTCCCCAGCCATACCTTCAAAAAAATCGCCGGGTAGGTCTCCCAAACTTCCAAAAATATCTCCAGAAGAAAACTCTGCCCGACCCGAAGTGCACGGCGAGGTAGGTTGACTACGTTTGGCTGCCTCAATCGCCGAGTTTAGGGCCTCATCAACCTCTTCGGCCTCCTTAGCGAACTCTCTGGCCGGTTCGGCGACTACCTCTACCACCGGCTCGACGTCTTGCCTCGAATCAGAAGCTTCAAGACCAACTTGCCTAAGGCTCTTGAAGCTAGAAAAGATAAGAGCCGCAAGTTGTTGATCGCCGGATGGAATCGGAATGTTGTCAGCGGCCGAAAAAGTAGTATAAGTAGGCTCGTATTGAAAAAGTATATGGGCCGCTCTCCCTTGCTTCTGTACGTTTGGATGGCCGAAATATCCGAGTGCAGTCGCAATCTGCGCAAGGACTGCTTCGTCAGTAGAAACCAGAATCTTCTTCAAATTACTGCCTGCAAAGACAAAGGGTTAGACACGGAGAGAAGGCCAAGTAAGAGAAAAGTTCAGCAAAGACAAGGAGATACATGGCAACCTGGTTCACTCCTCTGTCTGGGAATAGGGTCTAGGCGACGCTCGCCTTCGCCAAATTCCCAGTTCCCTCGGATATTGACCATTACGTCATCCACACGCTTACCAAAACTGGCAAGCATGGTTACCAAATGATGGTCAGTATCCTTGGCCCTAAGAAAGTACCGCACAAACCGACCGGAAGATTTGGCTAGAGCATAGCAGTGCCGAATGGCCGGGATGCCAAGATCGATCCCGAGGCGCCGGTTCAACTCTACGATCCTCATTACAATTCAAAAAAAGTTCACGTTAGGCTAAGAGGGAATCAGACCCCAATAGTAGAGGACAGCCCTAAGGAATGGATGAAGGGGAAAACGGACCCCGCCCTCTGCAATGGATAGGAGAGGAAAGACGATTGAATTTCGATCCTCTCTCTCCATATCCAGAGTGTTATCCATCACTAGAGATAGATGAACATCGTCAGGGATGGAAAAGTGTATCCGGCGACACGACCCTCAGAAAGGAGGTCTTTCAAGTGTTTAGCCATTTTCATGGGGAATAAAGGGTTCGCCAAAATTAAAATAACAAACAGAAAGTGGGATTGCAAAGAAAAGAGAAGAAGACTTACGAGGAGCAAGGGGGACGAGGGTAGACGGAGAAGAGTTGTAGAAAATGCGAGTCAGAGAAGGGATATCCGCTGGCGGTCCAAGAGTCTCGAATACACGACGAACTGTGCATTCGAAAGGACTGAAATTTCAAATCACAATAAATGCGAGACGCATGAATGAGGCGGGAAAGTGTAATGATGAACGAAAAGGTGTGCGCATCCTGACATCTATATTGGGGTACGCGAAGCCGCCTGACCTATTTTAACTTTTCCAATTCAAGACCCAACATGCCGATTAACTACCGTCAATAGGCAGTTCGGGGGGCAATTGTGGGGGCCGAATGTATGGAAAAATCAGAAGGTGCGTGCCATTGGAAAACTGATATTAATCGGCTATATCCTACGAGAGTGGGAAGCCGAATATAACAAATGTGCCAAATAAGTGTAAATCCTTAGGGCCGAATAATAGAAAGGACAATGATTAAAAAGTAGGCCCTGGCCCCGAGGATCAAAAGGAACATGTATAAATACAGGAACAATGGGTTGAGAAAGGTATGTAAGAATCACTTCACTTAACTTAGTAAACAAGCTATCCTGAGTGTCTGAACTAACTTGTCCGTCGGAGTGCTAATTTTGGCACCCCCGACCGGAGTGTTTGTATCTTTTCAGGTGACCAGCTGAGGATCACTAGCGTCTCCCAGGATCTGAAAAGTATCTCCAAACCACTTCTCCACAGCAGTCTTTAAGGATAGTTGGCCAATAATAGGAATGCCTTCGAAGCAACCATCTCATCTTCACACCAAGCTGATGAGCACCACAGATGCCTTCATGAACCTGAGCCATAGCTGTCAATGCTTCTTTTGGGCCTAAACATTTCAGCAATAGACCATCTCCCACCCCCCTCTTTTGTAGAGAGCATTACCATATATCATGTATTGCATAGATTGCAATTTAATTTTTCTACTGGCCTTTGAAGATGGGCTAGCCAGATACTGCATTATTGGATGCCTCCAATCTTGTTCTTGTACGTCATTATGATTGACTTCCAATACCACATTCCTTTTATTTAAGGGTGGTATTAATTTCTGATATGTTGTTTGGCTTATGTCCTTTTGAACATTATCCATTCTCTTGAAATTCGAAGCTTTCTGAGCCACATCATTAGCTCTATTATTCAAGAATCTTGGGACATGTGTTACATTTGCTATTTGAAATTGAGAAAGCAGATGTAATGCAACAATATAGTATGACAACATACTTATACTTTGACATTTGAAAATCCCTTTCACTTGGTTAACCACCAATTGAGAATCTCCAAATATGTCAACTGCATGAACTTGTAATCCAATAAGAATTTCCAGTCCCACTATTAAGGCTTCATATTCAGCTTGATTATTAGAACAAATAATTTTATCCACTTTGAAACCATGTGTGGTTTCTACTCCTTGTGGTGACTTAATCACTATACTAATTCCAATTAGGCCATTGGCTTTTGATCCATCGAACCACATTTGCCATGGCTCAACACTAGCCATACCAATTTCCATTATCTCTTGGCTTTCTGTTTGAGATGGATGGTCTGCCAAAAAATTAGCTAAAACTTGTCCTTTTACTACCTTTTGGGGAACATATTCTAAATAAAATTCTGATAAGGCTAGTATCCATTTGCCAATTCTTTCCCTCAACATAGGCCTAGATAACATATACTTAACCAAATCCGTGGTTGCAATTACCAAGACAGTTGTAGGCAAAAGATAGTATCTTAATTTTATTACAGCAAAATACAATGCAAGGCACAGTTTTTCTACAATTGAGTATTTACATTCATAAGAATTTAAAAACCTACTAAGGTAATAAGCAGCTTGCTCCTTGCCTTCTTCATTGTCTTGGGCTAAGAAAGCTCCCAATGAATCATCTGCTGTAGCTATGTATAACTTCAAGGGCTTCTCACCCTTTGGTGGCATCAGCACTGGAGGGTTGGCCAAATAGGCTTTGATTCCTTCGAAAGCAATTTGATGCTCTACTGTCCATACAAATTCCTCTTCATCTTTTAGCCTTAACAAGGAAGAAAATACTTTAGTTTTCCCTGTAGTGTTAGAAATGAATCTTCGAAGAAAATTAACCTGTCCAAGGAACTTTTGTAATTCTTTCTTACTTGATGGAGGTCTGGCTTCAATGATGGCTTTGGCTTTATTCTGGTCAATCTGTATTCCTTTCTTGTGTACTACATAGCCCAAGAAGTTTCCAGATGATACGCCAAAAGCACACTTAAGAGGATTGAGTTTTAACTTGAACTTTCTCATTCTTTCAAAAGCTGCTTCTAAGTGAAACAGATGCTCCTCCATGGATTTGGATTTAACTACAATGTCATCAATATAACACTCTAAATACCCTCCAATGAGGTCATGAAATATAGTGTTCATAGCCCTCTGATATGTAGCCCTAGCATTCTTCAGACCAAATGGCATTTTAACCCATTCGAAGGTGCCAACATTCCCAGGACATCTGAATGCCGTCTTGTGGACATCCTCCTCTGCAATGCAGATTTAGTTATAACCAGAGTGCCGATCCATCATTGATAAAATTTGATGCCCTGCTAAATTATCTACCAACAAATCTACTATAGGCATAGGATACTCATCCTTTGGAGTTGCTAGATTTAAGTTTCTAAAATCAATGCATACCCTCATTTTACCATTCTTCTTAACTACAGGCACAATATTGGATAGCCATTCAACATACCTGGCTATCCTAATAAAATCTGCCTTGAGTAGTCTAAGAATTTCCTCTTTAACTTTCTGAATCACTTCTGGACTCATTCTTCTTGGTTTTTGCTTGTATGGCTTGAAATTAGGCCTCATAGGGAGCCTATGTTCTACTAATGACCTATCCAATCCTGGTAGTTCATTATAAGACCATGCAAAACAATCTTTATATTTCTTCAGAACAACAAACAACTGGTTCCTGTCTAGAGCATTCAAACAAGCACTTATATAGGTGGGCTGTTGTATAGAACATTTCCCTAAATTTACTTCTTCTAAGGGGTCTTGTGTCTGAGAACTTACTGAAGCTTCTTCTTTGATTCCTTCTGCCTTCGAAGCAATCTTCTTGCTTTGTTCTGCTCCTAGGTTCCTTAATTCAACATCTTTACCCTCCTCTTCATAGACAAAGTCTGTCCATAAGGCTTCTTCTTCCTGTATCTCCTGGACTTTTGTTTTAATGTCCAATGCACAGTATTTATCAGGGGCCAAACTATGGCCTGTTGGTGCTCCTGCTTGCAGCCAATTATCAGGGCTTCTTTCTCTTACTCTTGCACTTTCTGGACTATTGATTTTACATCCAATATTGAAAACTTAATTAGAGCCAAAGACTTGGCTTCTTGTGCTTCATCTCTTTGCCTACAACTAGGCATTATTGTCATCCTTAACGACAACCTCTTCATTAGCACTTTCCTGGACTAAGTGCTTCAGGTGTGTCACTTCCTCATCAGCTGTCACTTCGGCTGAGCCATCAGGTTTCCTCAGTATACTGAGTGGTGTCACTCCCTCAATATACAATTTGGCCTCTGCGAAGTCTGCACAGGCTATGAAGGGTTGAGGATCTGCATCAATTTCCTCTGTCTCTCCATTGCCCAAGGCTATCATTATTTTCTGATGCAAAGAAGAAGGCACACATTTGTTAGTGTGGATCCAATCTCTGCCAAGTAAAGCATTGTACTTAGCATTGCTGTCGATAACGAAGAATGCCATCATGTAGTCCCTGGTTCCCACACTCAGGTTGATGAGCAGAATTCCCTGAGCCATCTGTTTGTCTCCAGCGAAGCCAACAATGGTTGTGCTGGTTGGGATTAACCTGGGGTTCCTTTTCCCTAGTTTCTTCAAGGAAGATTTCGGTAGTAAGTTCACCGCTGCCCCATTATCCACCAAGACTCGATTCAATTGTATCCCATCGAAGAAGGCCTTAATATACAAAGGCTTGACATGCTGTGTCATAGAGTTCGAGGGATACTCAAAAGGATATGAGAGGTTAATACTCACCTCTTCTTCACTCTCATATTCAGTTTCCATTGGGGTAGTCATTCCGGATTCATCTTGCACCATACTCACTTGTGAGTCTTCACTAGAGACTAGAATTGGGTCAATTTCTTGCCCCTCTTGGTTCTCATCTCCAGCTTGGAATTCATGCGGTAGTATGTGTACCATATTCACTGATACTGAGCCAAATTGGATGGCCAGCTGTGCCTGTTTCTCCTCTTGGCCACCTTGTTCAGTTACTTTAGAAGCATCTTCCATACTACATTCTGGCACTTCATTACTAATAGACTCCTTCGAATGGCCTTTTCCGACTGGCTTTTCAACCAAAAATGTTTGTTCAGCCATGAAAGCTTCGAGCATTTCTTCCTCAACCATTCCTTTCTTTTGGCCTAGGCCAACTTCTTCTTCTGTCTCGCTATCACTCTCCATCAAAGCCTTCTCCAATCCTGCTAAACTGGACTTCTCTCTGGCTTGTAGTTCAGAGTGAACTTTGGCCAACTGTTCTCTATTGCAGTCCATTTTGCCTTGTAGAGTTGGTTTTGGAGTATGGTCTGACTTTGGCTTCTTCTTTCCTTCTGCCTGGACCAATGAAGAGCTCTCTCCACTTTCTTTCAGGTCTTTCTGGTACTGAGTGTACCTACGCTGAATCTTTCTCCTTTGTGATCTCGAAATTACTGGGACCATATCTGGTTCCTTTGTTTTTGGGTGTTTAAGCAATACCTAATTGTTTGGGGCTACCAAAGGAGGTTTGACCATCCTACCTTGGTTTCCAACAACATCTCTTTGGGTAGATACCTCCCTAGGTTTGTTCTGCATGACAAACCAATCCAGAACTCCAGGTACCCACGAACTTACTGACCCAGATGTTGAACTGTTCCTTTCTTCCTTCGAAGCCATCTTTGAAGCTGGCTATGAAGGCTACTGCTTGGTTCTGACTTCATGTTTTGGGCCTAACTCAGGCCTTTGATGAAGGTGGCCACTTTCTGTCCTGCGTGAGGCTGGTCTAGAGGGCCAATCTCTAGCTTTGATCCTATAAACTGAACCCTTCTCCAGTCTCCTTTCAGAATGACTGCTCTTCATTCTGTAATAATTAGGTGGCCTGGACTCATATAAAGGTCTCTTGCCTTTAGAATGCATTCTATCGGCTGTTGGCTTAACCATTAATGGCTGTTGCCTACCATTAGTTGGATATGGCCTTTTGTTATAAGCATTGGTTGGTTTAGGACGTCTCTGCACATCCCTGTAATATTGTTTCCCATCAATTGGAAGCCCTTTCAACCACTTATAGCTTAGTCTGCACCTGGGACACATCATTTGCATTACAGCTGCCTCTAAAGAGTTGTCATCAAGTGTTTCTTCATCAGAGTCCTCCCTCTGGTGTGAGAAACCTTGTCCAATAGCTGGTAGATTTCCAGTGTCTTTCTTGATAGTTGTCTGGTTGGCAACATGCATCTGCACATTGACTTCTTCCAATTCTTTCAAGGACAAGTTCTGGAAGTCTGGCATAATGACATTGGCTGCCACCTCTCCAATTTCTGGAAATGGATTACTGTCGATCCCCATGGCCTTTTCTGCTTTGGCTGGGAATTTCAAACTTCCTTTCCGAATTTGTTCTTGGATCCTGTCTCGAAAAACAATACAGTTTTTAGTCGAGTGAGACCAAGAATTATGCCATTTATAATATACTTTTCCTTTAAGTTTATCTGGAGATGGAATTTTGACTCCTTTTGGTAACTTAAAGAAGTTGGCCGCAAGCAAATGATCAAAAATGTCATCTACCTTAGTTAAATCGAAAGAGTATTTCCTATGAAGGTCTTTCTTTTTAAACTGTTGGTCAATTATTGTATCCTTATGAATTAATGCTTCACAGATCACAGGTTCTTTCCCCACAATCTCTGCTGCATCGATCTCATAATTAGGATCTCTATAATATGTCTTGTACAATGCATTATTTCGATCTTGTTCTTCCTCTAGTAATGCTTCATACCTAGACACCTTATAAGTTAGTTCCACTAAGTCTCTGAACTCAGTTGAGTCAAACTTCTTTCGAAGCCTAAACTCTAAGCCATTTTGAGCCAATCTCACGAATTCTGGCTCTGGTAGGATGACCCTACATTTGTTTCGTGCTCTTTTAAATCTGGCAATAAACTGAGTAGCTTTCTCATCAAGCCTTTGACTCAATCTTGCCAAGTCTGCCATGGAAACCTCTGGCTTCGATTGGCAGAATTGGGCATGAAATGCCTCTTCCATTTGTTGCCAAGTTTGGATAGAGCCAGGTGTAAGGTTAATATACCATACAAATGCTCCCCCAGTTAGAGAATTTGGAAATAATTTTAACTTCATATAGTCATTATTAGTGAATTCACCGCATTGAGCAGCAAATCTAGCAATATGCTCCACTATTGACTGGTTTCCATTCCCATAAAAAAGGACAAAATCTGGTATCCTGAAACCTGTTGGGTATTCATGTACCCTATCTATCCATTCTGGGTACGGTTTCCTGTACACAAGAGTCTGGACCCCCGAGCCATCGTCCACACATCTCTCTAACAATATCAGCAATTTGGTCCCTAGGGACTATATTTTGTGCCTATTGAACCACTACTAGAGGAACAAATACAGGGTTTGGTGGACAACCTTGTGCCTGGGGTCCTCTTGGTCCATAAGGTGGTATATTTCGGACTGGTTGTCCCTGTGGTGCCGGTTGCTGTTAGGGGTGTAGGTAACCCCTTTGAGCCTGTCCTGCGAAAGGACCTGCGAAAGGTGCTGGAACAGGTGTTGTGTCTCTTCCATTTGTAGGAAAACCTTCCAATCCCCCGGGCATAAATTCGAATAAAGGATTAGTAAATCCTCTCGTGCCAAGTATGGCTTCGAACATGGGATTTGGGACCATTTTTATGCCATTTTCTTCTACTGGGCCAGATCCACCAATTTGCATGGCTTCACTGTTAAGTACTGATGCATTTTGACCTACCATAGGCCTCGAAATAGGTTCATACCAAGACTGGGGTGATGGTCTTTCATAGTTTTGATTACTAGTTTGACCATTAGAATGTCCATTAATTTGCATAGGCTGTTTATCTCTAGCCAATCTTTGCTGAGGGACATTTGAAATTTCCTCCATGTGTCTTGTGTTTGTTGGTTGATGGGTATTCATTCGATCCAAAAAGGATGTTGCCCATCTTTCCATTATGTTCATTAACTGCTGTCCCATAACATCTACTAGGCCACCCCAACAGTGGATGGTCCAATCCCTTGGCCTCGTCCAATATTATGAACATGTGATAGTTGTTCCAAAGTGCTGGTCTATTCGACCATAGGTTCTGATGAACTGGATGCTTCCACAGGATGTGTTATCACATTATCCTCTAGATTAGGCACTTCTACCTCTCCTTCCACGCCTTCTTCCAAACGTTCATTTTCTCCTTATCTCCTACGTCTAGCCATTTCATTTAGTCCCACTAGGCGTGCCAAAAATATATGTTGGCTTTTTGACTTTCGAAGGTTATTTTTGTAATTACGAGCGTACTAGCAAGGATCAATCAGTCCTTACAGAAAATTAATTGCCAACCAATTATCAGACGATTGTGTTTTAATTCTTTCAGCCTTAATGAAGAGGACTTTTACTGGTGGCTTGATTTGGAAAATTAAGCAAAATAACAATTAAATGAAAAACAATTAATGCATTTCATTAAAATGAAAAAACTTACAATGATCCAAACTCAGCCTCATAGAGGTTTACAGCAACAATCTACTTAAAACTACTCCTATGAATGAAGTGTAGTGTAGGAATTTTAAAGTGCAAAAATGTAAAGAATAGGAAATGTAAAACTGGAAAGGAAATAAAGTAGAATAAGACTGGTTTTTTGGATCTGAGTCTGGGGCTTTTTATTGGGGCCTTCTCTGCTATTTATACTTCTCAAGGATGACCATCGAACTGCATTTCCAACCGTCGAACTGCTCCTCCATGATCGCTGATCATGTTGCCTTATAATTAGCTCTACTATGCCATCACTTGCAGTTAGGCTTCCCTTCTAATTTTGAATTTGAATGTGAGTAACCGTTGAAGCCACATCACTTTACATCTCTTTGCTGATCCAATGCTACTCAGATCTCGTAATAACCAATACTAACCGCCACGTGTACGATCATGATCGAAGACTTGAATAGTCTTCCTGTATTACCCTTATTCTGCCACGCGTCGAATTGTAATTGGCTTATACAAAATATGTAGCCAACAGTTACATACAATGCTTTCTGCATTAATATGTACATTTATTACCACTGGGTTGGCTAATGTTGCAGATTCGCAGCTTCTTTTGAAGATATGGTTGCACAATCAGAAGCAACTACTCATTTGGTGCAGTTTCTGGAACTAATACCGATCTTTTAATTTTTGAAGTTGTGTAATACTGTTTGATGCAATAAACCTATCCTCAAGTCTGGAGAAAATATAATCAACCTTATAGTTTTGACATTATTATACTGATCTCTCTTTCAGTAATGCTAAAAGAAGTTAAACTCATACATCTGGTGAGAGAGCACAAAAATAAATAAGGTAAAATATATATTTTGATTTAAAAAAGATGACAATATAAATTTTCTATTCGTATGACTAATGAATTACTATTGAAATGAGAGTAATATGAATTTAAACTTTATAGAAGCCCAATGAGACTTAAATTTGTGGGATTTATTTTAATTTTTTTTCAAAATGGGAGGTTATTGTAACTTATCCGAAAAGTTGGGATGAAATGCTTTAGCTTGCAATAATCAACACCAAATATTACAAAATTCTAGGGTATGGGTGGCGTTGTGATCTTTAAATATTGGTCACCGACAGTTTATTGTCATTATCACCGACAGTTTTTTGTGATAAACTCCCTTTGCATATTCAAGGATGAACAATATAAGAAAGTGTGAGTGATGACTTTAGCAGGCATCTGCCAGATAACCCTCAAAACCCTTTCTTAAGTGGAGCAAGTGCTGACATAGAAACAACAAAATTTGGTCTAGTGCTCTTTCCACTGACTTTGTGGGTTTTCTTGTGTACCCACCAACTATGTTGATCCTACTTGCTAGTTGGTAATCCAGTCATCTTTTTCTATAAAGCCCATGGAGTTGCAAAGAGTTTGAGCTACACACACACACACAGAGCAGTAAAAGAAATGGAAGCTCCAAAGAAGTACATTTGTGTTCTGGGGTTTCTTTTGTTTCTAGGCGTTGCAGAGCTTGGAAGGGTTAATGGGGCTGGTGAATGTGGAAAGGCTTCTCCAGACACAGAAGCTTTCAAGTTGATTCCTTGTGCATCAGCAGCAAAGGATGAAAATGCTACACCTTCTAGTGCTTGCTGCCTTCAGGTGAAGAAGTTGGGCCAGAACCCTGGATGCCTTTGCGCTGTTATGCTTTCCAACACTGCTAAAAACTCTGGAGTCAACCCTGAAATTGCCATAACCATTCCCAAACGCTGCAACCTCTCTGACCGTCCTGTTGGTTATAAGTGTGGAGGTTTGTTATATCCAATAACATCCGTCTCTTAATCACCCTTATATTTGTTCTCTTGGAAAATTATTCATTAGTCTCACAGCACCACCACTGAGTCATATGCACGTACGTGGTGCTTTCGAACTCAATCAATAAGGTTCACCTAAAAAGGATGGTGATCACTGTTTTGGCTGGCCTCCACCATGCCAGCACTGGTGTTGGAAGTTGGTGCTTTGAGATTTCTTTTCTCACCCATGCAATGTTGTTTTTACCATTGTAAATTTTTATTTTTCTGTAGTATAATCCTAAAGCTGTCTGAATTCTGTCTTGCAGCTTATACCTTACCTAAGTTACCTTGAAGACTGAAGACCACAAAAGTCGTCCCCTCTTGGATATGACTAAAAAGTACTACTGGTTTGCTTTAGTTGTGTGCTGCAGGCTAGTTGTTTATCTAGCTAATAAAGTTACTGTCATATCCAAACTTGTGATTAGTAAATAAAATTGCAGTGTTTTATGTTGTTTGGCTAATAAGGTGCTTCTTGTTTCATGTCACATGGATTGTGCACAATAGTTTGGATTCATCGTGTTCAATATTGAATGTTAAAATTAGACTCCAATCTGTCAAAATTAAGATTAAGGGCTGGTTTGACATATCTCAAAAAATTCAAAAAGCTAAAAGTTATCACTATTCACAAAAAAAAAAAAAAAATTAATTTTATACAAAATTATTACAAACAACTCTGACGTTCTCACAGATACAGAGCTGACTTTTTTTGGGAAAATTGCACAAGCGGGGTGCACAAACAAAACGGTGATGTTCGGCCCGTGGGAGCCCATCACGGGTCCCGTTTTGATAATCTGAACCATTGAATATGTAGAATTTGTCGAGTACTAGATGTTATAAAAATTCACGTTGATCAGATATCACTAACTACATGATCAAATCAGTTTTGTATAAAAAATAGATGGTGTTATAATTAACGGTTGAAAAAAACTAATCCGATCAGATAGCTATCGATATCCGATTAACATGATTTTTTATAAGCATATAATACTCGACGAGTTCTACACATTCAACGGTTCCGATTAGCAAAACGGGACTCGTGGTGGGCCCCCACGGGCCGAACAGTACCGTCCAATTCAATACCCGAAGAACCATCTCCTAGCCTATATGCTGCACACACGCTGCCCCTTAGGACATCCCATTGTACTGGCTATTCTATCCCAATCTTCTCCTATACACTAATTTATACAATTTTTTAATGCATATTTTTTCGTAAAAAGTCAAAAAGTTATTCCAAACAATCATCTTTTTTTCTTCTCAACTTCTCAGTCCAAAAAGTCAAAAAATATATTTATCTAGAATATCCCAAATAACCCCTAAATATTAAAACATGGATTTGTTCATAGAGTAAAGGACCTTGTATCAAAAAAAAAAAAAAAAAACAACTAGAATATTCAAATTACTGAATTAGACTTGATGGTTGGAGACATTCCCCAATTGAGTTCAGGGGATGAAACTTTAGATTAATCAAAGAGATCTGAATTTGACATATGTGACATTTTTGTGGTGTAACTATCATACCTGTAGGGAGAGTTTCACCGAAAGGAAGTGGTTTCTGTTTAGTTAGGTATTTTATTGGAGAGGTGGTGTTGGGTTCTGTGAGCGGCGGGTCAAGCTATTTTTGGGCGTAATATAAATGAGGCTTCTTTTTTTCGTTGGGGAAATTGTAAAGGAAAATGATCCGGACTCCCTCCAGAGGTGACCCCCACGACCCCCTCTGGCTTGTGATTGGCTAGATATTTTTTTTTTTTTCTTCTCCTCCAATCACTAACCTCCACGTGTGTGTGGGGTGGTGGGGGTTGCTGATTGAGGGGGTCTCAATCACTTCTGAATTGTAAATATGCGGGACAGTTATAACTAATTACACTATAAATGAAATTGTTTTAACTGCAATTTTGACATAAAAATATTTATACCAAACACATGAATAGATTTGCGCCATGCACATAGAAGAGTTGTTTCACCATAAAAATATAATTTTTTCTTGCTGTTCTATTGAAACGTAATTTTTTATATATATATTTTTGTATGTCATATATATTTTTTTGTTTAAAAATTGATTTTGCTTGTTTTTTGATATGTAAAATTACAAATAATTTTGTTTTCAAAATTTTTGACATATCTTATATCTTATATTTTATCTTTTTGTTCAATTTTATTTATAAGGAATTTATTAATTTTAATTTTGAAAAACTTCTTTATTGAAATGTTATGTTATCAATGTAAACAATATATTTTTTAAGAAATAATCTTGTATTTCTTATAATTCAATCTATTAATGAAAATAATTGAGTTATAACCGTTAAGTAAACTATCAATACTCATACACACAAATATATCCATAGTTGTGCTGCATGCACTAATTGATATTGTAATTAGTGTTTCAATATATATTATAATATTGTCACTTTAAAATTATAAATTCTACCCATTATACAAATTATAAAAACTTAAAATGTCTAAAATTATGTCATATTCTCCGCTAATAAACTAATTGATACACTAATTGATTTAATCATATACTAAATACTCACAAAGATTAATCTTCATAGGTCCTATCATCTCTTAGCTTGGGGACCACCCAAAACTGACGAGTATATTTGTATGTGTCTATGTATGATTATTGGTAAAAATTATTATGATCATGATTAATGAATACAAAGCATATAAGTTATTGATATGAAAAATTATTGGTTGATTTTGAGACACCATGTGGTTATACCTCAGACCAATTACAAACTCTCATGCCTCCTTATATTCTCAAATCACCTAATACAAAATCGTAAGTCTCACATTCTCTACCAATCACAATACATGTGGAGTGTCACGTAACACTGTCTTTGGACCAATCAATAACATCTCCATTGATAAGTTTACTCACCTAATGGTTAAACCATTTGTAGTTTAGTTTTTGCAAGATTGCTCATACAAAAACTAAAATTGATTAGACATCAGTAACAATATAATTGAATCATATTTGTATTTTACAATAATAATAAATAAATAAACAAAGGACTCCAAATTCTAGAATAGACCTTTAAAATTTTGAAAACAAATGTAATTCGATTATGTGATTATTGATGTCCAATTATTTGTTTGTTTGTTTGTTTGTTTGTTTTTTTTTTTTTTTTTGGTGGCATGGATACTAAGCTCAACAATTTTACAAAAATAAAAAAGTTCAAATCACTAAAATAGGTCTTGTGGTGAGGCCTACCAAGCCCAACAATATCTTTTCGATTGAAATTGGATGTCCAACTGAAGAGAATTAAAATTCTAAAATTGTATTTGAGCCATAAATTTGAAAAGTAAAAAAATTGAAAGAAATGTAAATGAAATATAAGTTAATTTATTATTATTATTTTATTTACTTTTCTTTTTCTTTTTTTAAATTTCTTCTAAATTTCATATTCCAAATACATGTTTAATTATTATTATTTTTAAAATGTATCAGCCCACCCACCCACCCACCCACCCACCCGAGTGCATTGTGCTTAATCTTGTAATTAGTTTCCATATAATAACAAAATTGATCAAATACAGAGCAACTTACATCTTAGGCGATATGCATTTATAAAATCAAGGCTAAAAACCAGTATTACACGACAAAGTTAGCTACTACTCGCACGAAAAGACCTTCGTGCTAATGTTTTGAAAATTAGCCTAGTAAGTGAATTGGCAAAGTGATCAGATAGATGAGTCATTGGTTCGATTGCGAATGAATCGGAATCAAATCGTAAGGTCGTAATTATGTTGTAAATAATTTTGTAATATATTTGTAAAAAAAAAAAAAATTAAGTTCAAGAGAAATATATATTGAGATGGTAATTTATAAATAAATTGGGCCGAGCTAAGGAAGAGGCTTCTTTGGAAATTGGGCCGCACGTCGGACCGAGATAGGAGCTGTTGTAGCTCGGTCTAAAAACTAACGAACTTGGGCCAGGTAAATCCGGACCGAGTTATGAGCCGAGGTGTTTGGGCTTCATAAGGTGGACCTCACCCTTGTTAGCTCGGTCAAAGCTTGCTGTAGTTAGCTCGGTCTAAACAGACAAAACTGAGGTACAAGTGAACAAGAGCCGAGTTATGTGTTGCATATGAAGGTACTGAATTGAGTATGACAAAGGGCTAGTGTTAGCTCGGTTATACTTGTTATCCAACCGTGGTAAAACCATCTCAGTTGGTTTAAGCAGTGAGGAGGGTGTTGAGGGATAAGCATTATTCTTCAGGAGTATGATTCCTAGGAGGACTCTAGATTGAGGAATAAGAGTCCTACTAGGATTGTGCCAGGCAAAAACTATAAAAGCTCATGACAGAACCTATGTAGAGGAATCACAATTTTGACTCTCGAATGCACTGAGCTATTTGTCTATTTGCTAACTTAGGCATCGGAAAGGTTTCCGGCACACACCCGCTGGCTAGCTCACGTTTGTGTTTTCAGGTAGCAAAGCAACGACGTTTGGAGGAGTGCAAACTTGATCAACAGGATTATACGAAAAGATTATTCTGCGCTCGTATATATATATATATATATAAGATACAGAGACTCAAAAAATTTATTATATAATTGTTTTAGCATTAAAAACAATAGATGCATAAATGATTTGGTTCAAATGGGTTCAAGCGAGTTGCCGGTTCAACTGGCAAGTTTGCAATACAAACGATTATGTGGGTAACTTGGGCCAGTCCACGGGTTAATCGGTCTATCCGGTCTAATTTTCAAAATCATGCTTTGTGCTAAGCCCTCAGATTGATGCCACTAGATTCATCTTATCAGCTCATATACAAAGACATTTTCCATTTCCCAAATTGTCTAACAGTGCGGTGTGGGGTGAGAATGATTCAGATTGGTTTAGTTTAAGAATAAATCAAGACCAAATTATTAATTATGATTTCGTGAAATCTAGAATCAAATCAAACTATGCAAATCTTAGAACCAAACCATATTGAACCAGTGGTTCGGTTAAATTTGAAACCGTAATTTGTAGAAACATTGCCATCATTCATAATACGATCACAAAATATCATTCACAATCTAAAAATTGTGTAAGTAATTGTTTAGAACTAATTTTACTACTATACAAGAATAAATTTGCAAAAATAAAACGTCATAACTTATGCATATATATTTGATAAAATAAAATATTTGAATGTTCACAGTAGGTCACAAATTATATATATGCATATATTTAAACGGTCCGGTTGGTTCCAAATCAGATTTGTAACTACAAAATCACAAACTAAACCGTAAAGTATGGATCACCTATTTTAAGAACCAAGGTCGAACTGTGCATTAACAAAATCAAATCAAACCACACAGTTTGGTCTGGATCAGACTAATTTTCAAATTTTTTGATTTTTTTCTCGGCTCTATAACAGTGTCTCAGAAAAAAGAAGTAAATAATAATAATAATAATAAATTACTCTCACATCCTCCAAGAATTAGAAATATATATATATATATATACAATTACTCTTGAGATTTGAAAAAATATATCAAATGTCATATTAGTTATGACATGATGTGTAGTATGCTTTTAACTATGTTATTAATTTAATCAATGATTTTTTGTGATATTGTTAACAAAATTATAATTTTGACCCATTAAGAATAAAATAATAATCCTGAACGGTAAGAGTAATGGTCATTTTGATACTTAACTTTTGGTGAAATGCACATAATGCTGATTTGATAAAGTGCACTTTCAGAGGTAAAATGATAATTAATAATCCTGAATGGTAGGAGTAATGGCCATTTTGACACTTTCGGTGACATGCACATAATGCTGATTTGATAAAGTGCACTTTCAGAGGTAAAATGATAATTTTATCTTTTAGGGGTAAAAAAATAATTTCGACACTAAAAGTTAAATTGATATCTCCACTACACCTACACTATCAACACCATCATTACTATTGTTGCCATCACTCTTGTCGGCTCAATACTACCATCATCACTATTATCACTATCACCATTATCATTATTGCTACCATCACTATCGCCACCACCGACTCAATACCACCATCAACCATTATGGTCACCACCATCATCACCATTGTTGCCGTCACATCCACCGTTACCGACTCAATACCACCACCAACCATTGGCTCAATACCATCATCATCACTATTGTTGTCATCACTACCGCCATCACGGCTCAATACCTCCACCCAACCGTTGCTACTTCTACCACCAATAATGCAATTATTATTACACTAAGCATTTTTTTTATAAAAAAAATATATATATACATATATATACATTTAAATTCTTTGTAAAAAAAATAAAAATGAAGCGTATAATTAAAAAGCAAATTGACACTCTTGGCAAAAATTTAAAACAAATTGACCTTGTTAATATTTACCCATCTAGCTGAGAGTGCTTGCCCATCCATATAATTGGCAAGAGTAATTAAATGATGTGGTTCATGAACCTTTTATTTATAAAAATAAAATTTAAAAAAAATAATAAAAATATCAGGACACTTTGGTTAATAAAGTTAACATTGTTAGGTAATGTTTTGTTTTACACACCTATAATTAATATGCATTTTAATTCAAATTACAAAAATATCATTAAAATTTTGTATGAACATCAATTTTGAAGAATAATTGAAACATCAGCATTAATTGAAACACGGATAGTGGGGAAAAAGATAATAAAAGGAAGAGAGAGGAAAAACTTAGCTTTAAGAATATTTATTATCATTTTAAAAAATTTTGAAATTAATTAATTATTATTATTATTATTATTTTATTTTTTATTTTTTATTTTTTGTAAAACAAAAACAAGGGGTTTTTTTTTTAAGGTCCCTGGTATTATGATTTTATAGTATAAAGGACACTCAATATTTTTATAATGTCTAAGGTCCCTCAACATCAATCCAGAGAAAATTCGATCTAGTGAAATTCTTTGGTCCAAACCCAGAGAAAATTCAATTTAATCCAGCGAATTTCTCTGGACCAACCCAGAGAAAATTCAGTTCAAAAACTAGAGAATTTCTTTGGTTTCAAGCCAGAGAAAATTCAGTTTTCTTTTAGCTAAAGACTGTAAATTTGATCTTGAAGTTTCAATTATGTGCATGAATGTAAAATAAATGGTATTTTTCTTCAGGTAGTAACTCTATGGCACAGACCACCCGAAATCCTCTTTGGCTCCTCAGTGTACTTCGCCCCTGTTGACGTGTGGTCTATAGGCTGTATATTTGCTGAGATAGTTATGCATCGGCCTTTGTTTGCTGGTGAAACCGAGCTTCATCACCTGCATCAAACCTCAATTTGAAAGTGACGGCTTCGACGAATCGAGAACGGAGAAATGGAATCGCGAGCGATCAAGGGTGCCGGAACAATTTTACAAACTGAAATTTACGATCCCAAGCAACGTGATGGTGCAACGATGGTGATGTTGGCGCAGTGTTGATGCGAGCCTGCGAGGACGCCGTTGAAGGTGGAGCTCAATCGACTGGAGAATGAAGTCAGGGGTGAGGAACAAGAGTTGATCTGGACAGGTCTGAGAATGGAGAAGTTTAGAGAGAGAGAGAGAGATGAGTTTTGATTTGGTAAGGTCAAATTTCTCTTTGATATGTTTATAAATAAATATCACACTTTTTTTGTGTGATGTATGTTTTTTAATCACACATTTTAAGTTTTATTAAAGTGTGGTCTTTGGGAGTGTGATTAAAAATGGTCATTTTTAATCACACTTTTTAAGTGTTATTAAAAAATGCTTTCATCACATCTTTTAAGTGTGATTAATAATATTTAAATCACACCTTTTAAGTGTGATTAAAAATATTTGAATCACACCTTTTAAGTGTGGTTAAAAACATTTAGATCACACCTTTTAAGTGTGATTAAAAATATTTAGATCACATCTTTTAAGTGTGATTAATAACTAATAAAACCTGTGATAAAAAAAAAAAGAATTTGACATATTTGAAGAATAATCAATATTATTTTTGTATGCGCATTTGAAGAATGTAATACACACTATATACTATATTTTGAATCACAACCATATATTGAATGAAATAACGTCATATATTTCATAAATGAAAGTTAAATGTTCAAAAGTATATACAAAGAAATTAATAAAAAAAATTTAACTGTGATTACATATATTAAAAAAAAAAATAAAAAAAACTTGGAAAAACTAAGTTCTTGAATTCTTTGACCATATTTTGCATCTCTCCGAGAAATTTCTGACCTGAAAAATAAAAAAAACAAATTAATTTAAAAACCGCTAGAAGCATATGAATAAACTTACTAATTAATTTATGAGAAGTGATTGAGACCCCCTCCAATCACCACCCCCACCACCCCCCACACACACGTGGCGGGTGGTGATTGGAGGAGAAGGAAAAAAAGAAAAAGAAAAAAAGAAAAACTGGCCAATCAGAGAGAGAGGGGGTCAAAGGGGGTGCCTCCTTGAGGGGGTCCAACTCATTTTCCTTAATTTATAAACTTACATTTAGATCACACCAAAAATAATGTAATTTATCCAGTTGTTAAACTGCCCCCAATCCTTTCCCCACAGCCACCAAAAATGACATAATTATTTTGATTCTCCACACAAATATCAGTAAAACAGTACCACAAAAAAAGACAATATGCAACAATGCAGTAAGGATCACATAAATGATAAAATGGAGTATTATATGGACAATCAAAATCATATGATATCAACATATAACCCACTAAAAACTATAAAACAAATAAGGATCAATAAAGCTTATTGGTCTTAAAAGCAAAACCACATAGCCTGAATAATTACAAATTGGTATGGGAGCAATCCAAGTAGAGGAAATAATAAGAGCCCAGCACATTAAATTAAAAAGAAACAATTTGCATACAACCCCCTTATCTAAACCTTCAGCTCCCTAATTTAATAACTTGAGATGAAGCACATCTTTATAGGAATAGGATCAGCCACAGATAGATACTTTAAAGATTGTAACTGTAAAAAATACGAGAATTTTATGATTTTCAACCATGACAAAATACTCTATTGAAATAGCAAATTCTCCACAATTACAGTCTGTCCATGTAAGTGACAAACAATAACAGGTCCTCACTATCCAGCACTTCTCTCTGTGCATGTCAATGAAATCTATCACATACAACATATAAAAGCAATTCACAAAAATTGAAGTAGGAGACTTGTAATTATCAATTCATTCAATTAGTATATCTTAACTCTTATATGAACCCAATTTTCTGTTGGACCATGACATTATTTGCTGAAATCATATTTTTTTAGGCAGAAAAAGTAGCTCATAAGGATCTCATCAACGATATCATATGTTAGATTCTGCACCATGCACCTCAAATACAACTTAGGCCCATTTGTGAAACCAACTTTGGAAGTATACCAATGTCAAGAATTAACAATTATCTTGTTATGTTTTAACAGTCTTAGACCCTGCAACCTTGCCCTTCAGTGGGGGCAGGATGCACCTCAAGCTACAATCGTGGGAAAGGGTAATACCTTTTCCACTGCTTAAAGTAATACAATGCAACGCGTAATAATTTAAAAAATAGGGGAGAAAATGAAGAATGCATCACCTTGGGTGGTTTTATTCCAACTCTAATGAAGGAGCTCAGGATTCATAAGAGGTAACTCAATGGATTCCCTGAGTTCTCTGATTTGATCAGATAAACCACCCACAGCAGAATAGCTGACATTACCAGGATCTTCATGAAGCATATTATAAACAACCGGGTCGACCTGTCAAGGAGTACGAAAAATCAGCATCAAGGATGACAATAACATAATTAAGTAAGAACATAAACAATTAAATAATCGATATTGCCATAAATTAAGGAAATTTCCAAGTGGCATTGCACTAGAAAAGATGAATCACATAACTTACTTCACGTGGAAGAACACGCATAACTTACTTCTCCCTTTAGCATTTGCACTCAAGTTCTATCTAAGTAGATACCAAAATAAATGGACAAATTTTGTCTGCAAAAAGAGTAAGAAAGAAAGTGACAAAATCACCTAGCCTATATTAATTCAAATACCTAAGCACCAATAACAATACTTACCTTCTTATAGAAGCTTGGAATTGTGCCAGCTTCAGCACTCTTTTGCTGCTTCTCTTTGAAAATATTAAGCAATATTCTCTTTGTCTCAAGCTCTTTAAATCAAAGCACAATGTATATAGTTATACTACTAGAGAAACATGCACGTGGTAATCATGGCCATGTTTACATCTGCTATGTAATTCATGCACAAAATGCGTATATACAAGCCGCCAAGAATAGCAGATAAAGAAATCCCATTTTGAGATAACTAACTAACATAAATATGTTGTCAACATGCAATCTATAATCCATACCAACATGAATTAACACTAGCATTACCATCAAGCTTGACCAAAAAAAAAAAATCCTAAAAATGTATAATCCATACCCACATGAATAATCCCCCTACTATGGATGACCCACAAACTCTAGAACAGAATTTTGAGCCTCAACCTCCCCAAATCATTAACACCTAGTTTGGATTGAGTGATTTGGAGAGAAAAGAAAAGACAAACTACTTGAGCTCGATGATTGTAATAAGAAAATGGTACAAGATCAATACCAACCGAGAAGGACCATCATTAGAGTCCTATGGCACAAAAATAATAAAATCACAAATCTAATAACCATATCACACTTTTAAATCATTTGATTTGTTAGATATGCATAGAAATGGGTTTGTTAGATAAGGTTTCAAGTATAGAAGTAGATAATAAAAAGGGATTTTATAACTCGGCGATTCAAAGGCTACCTTCGTTGTGATCTGAAATTTTGGAAAGTCTGAAAAATTTAGATAAGGCGAAGTAGTTGGCATCTGAAAATGCATTAAAAAATAAATCTACTTTTAATCATATTGATTTTTTTTTTTTAAAGAGTAGATGACATAAACAGTAATTACTAAGAAGTTTATAAGTATATAAAACCTTGTTGATCTTTCGCCATCTCAAATGTGTTCCAGTTAAAAAACACGAAGGGTCTTTATATCAACTAAAGCAATTCGTACTCTTGTGGTATTTGACAAAGACATGATTTCAAACACTAAGCACAACATATAAAAATTAAAGCCTACCTAGTAGATGAAATATAGGCTCCATAATTTGCCATATAGATTATCATGAATCTAAGGGAAACAACATATAGATAATCAGAAAGTGTAATGATGCATATAATATACGCAAAAACTAGGGCAAAAAAAAAGGGGGGGGGGGTTTACAAAGAGAGCATTTTACAGTAAAATTTCATCATCATTTTTATTTTTCGGTGTTTGGCTAAAAATTAAAAGATAAAATAAAAATAACAAAGTTTTCCATTGACACATTTTATCGAACATTTGACATGCAAGGAAAATGGTACAACAAAAATCACAATATCAATAAGCTATTCCAACAACAAAAAAATTCCATAAAAACTGAATGGTTCGTTGGTTACAAAGAGTGAATGAGAAAACATAAACTAGAGAGAGAGAGCGCAAAGAGCAAACATCAACCAAAAGGCAAAGGGTAAACATAAACCAGAGAGAGACAGCAAATACATAAACTAGAGAGAGAGCATAAAGAGAGCCACGTACCAAATCGGGAATAAGCAGCAACGGTGAGAGGAGAAGTGGAGCTGGAAAGGCCAACGGCGGTGACTAGCAAGAGCAGTGGCGGCGCCGATCAACAAGGAAAGGAGGAGAAGCAAGAGGGGAGATCGAGAGGCACATTGATCGGTGGCCATCGGCGGCAAAGGCGAGATGGAGAGGCGCTAGAAACCCTAGAAAGAAATTGACCAACTCTTTCTCTCTCTACTAAAGCAATTTCATTAGCTTATATACAATATGGGAATAATTATTTTATATAAAAATTAAATTGAAAAATTATATACAATCACACCTCAAACTGTGATGAAAATAAATATATATAATCACACTTATTTAAAATGTGTGATTAAAAAAAATATATTTCACTCATTAAATTAAGTGTGATTAAAAAATCATTTTTAATTTTTTAATCACACTTCTAATAAAAATGAGATATTTTTAATTCTTCTTATGTGATCTTTAATCACATGTTAATTAGAATGTGTGATTAAAAAATATATATATATATAATCACACTTAATTGAAAAGTGACATAAAAAATAAATATTATCACACTTAACTAAATCAAATGTAATTAAAATATCAATCTAATTTCTTTTATCACACTTCTAATAAAAATGAGACATTTTTATTTGTTAAAGTGTGATTTTTAACTATTTTTATAATAGTGATATATATATAAATAAATACTAAATATAATCATACTTAATTAAATATATATATATATATATATATATAATCACATTTAATTAAAAAGTATGATTAAAAAATATATATATAATCACACTTAATTTAAAAGTGACATAAAAAATAAATATTATCACACTCAATTAAATTAAGTGTGATTAAAATATCAATTTAATTTTTTTTATCACACTTCTAATAAAAGTGAGATATTTTCATTTATTAAAGTGTGATCTTTAACTGTTTTTGTAATAGTGATATAATCACACTTTAATTAGAAGGTGTGATTAAAAAATATATAAATAATCACATTTTAATTAGAATGTGTGATTAAAAAATATATATATAATCACACTTACTTAAAAAGTGTGATTAAAAAGTAATAGTGTATATATAATCATACTTTAATTAAAAGGTGTGATTAAAAAATATATAAATAATCACACTTTAATTAGAATGTGTAATTAAAAAATATATATATAATCACACTTGTTTAAAAAGTGTGATTAAAAAGTAGTAGTGTATATATAATCACACTTTAATTAGAAGGTGTGATTAAAATATATATATATATATATATATATATCACACTTAATTGAAAAGTGACATAAAAAATAAATATTATCACACTAATCAAATTAAGTGTGATTAAAATATCAATCTAATTTTTTTTATCACACTTCCAATAAAAGTGTAATCTTTTTTTTTTGTCAAAGTGTGATCTTTAACTATTTTTGTAGTAGAGGGACCTTAGACATCAAAAAATAATTTTGTGGATCTCTTCCATTACGAAAGTGGGAGAGGGACCCTAAACTAATTTTCTCCAAAAACAATACACAACAAATTTTAGTTTTCAATTTTCAAAAAAATAAAAGTTAAAAAAGAAAATGTTACAAAAGAGGCTTTTAATGGGACAGGAAACATATATATAATTTCTGAACAAAAGCCACAGCCTTTTCCACATATATATTTATATATTAAACAAAACACAACAGTGATTTTAAGTACAAACTCATATACTCGTGACATACCACATAACAAAAGAACACTAAACAAACATAAACACTAAAAACGCAAAAAATATTCAGCAATGCTAAGTATCATGAAAATTTTTTCATGAAATAATCATGAAAGTTTTGTCACCCTTAGATTACACTTAGAATAACGTACCACACACTAATCAAGGTAATCCAAGGATCATAAATTTTTCATGATCATTTTCATGACAAAATTTTCATGATCCCTAACTTTTCCCAAAAATATTTGTAACTACCATTTCCTTATTATCTCACGTGTTTACTTCGATTATAACCATAACTTAAGTCTAGGAAAAATACGACATTTTAGATGTAACAAGGTTTTGGATCCTCATGTCAAAAGAAAATTTGAATTGAATGATTTAGCTAGCATAACATTGAATAAAAATATTCATTCAATTGTTATAGAAGCAGGTGGCTTTGAAAATTTAACTTTTGATGAAAAACAATGTAGAAACTATGTTGCTAAAGCAAGAGAATTGAGACTTGGGACGGGAGATACTGAGGCTCTTCTTAATTATTTTCATCGCATGTAAAATAGGAATTTAAACTTCTTTCACATGATTGATGTGGATAAGGAATGTCGCATAACAAATGTGTTTTGGGCCTACGCAAGGTGTAGAGTTGCATATGAATCTTTTGGTGATGTAATTTCATTTGACAATACATATTTGACTAATAGATATGACATGCCATTTGCACTATTTGTTGGGGTCAATCATCATGGGCAATCTTTGTTGTCTTGTATGTTTGGGCACTTTCCAAAGGCTATAGTTGCAGATCAATGCAAGGCTATTCAAGGAGCAATTGTAGAAGTGTTTCCAAATGCTCAACATCGGTTGTGCCTTTGGCACATTATGAAAAAACTTCATATGAAATTAGGAGGGTTTGCCCAGTATAATGCAATTAAGAAGATTTTGAAAAATATTGTGTATGACTATAAAACCTGGAGACTTTGAAGATGGTTGGAATATGATGATTACGGAATATAAACTTGAGGATAATGAACGGCTTAAATCCTTTTATACAGGCCGTCATCATTGGATTCCAGTGTTTGTGAAATCTTCTTTTTGGGCTGGAATGTCAACTATCCAAAGAAGTGAAAGTATTAATGCTTTTTTTGATGGGTATGTTCACTCAAAAACTACACTAAAGCAATTCGCCGAACAATATGACAATGCCCTTAAAAGTAAGATTGTGAAAGAAAGCAATGCATATTTTGGTTCTTTTAATACTGTCATTCCATGTATCACTGGTCTTTCTATTAAGAAACAATTGTAGAGAATTTACACAAATGATATTTTTAAGCGGTTCCAAGATGAGGTAAGAGGATTGATCTTTTAAAGTACTTCTCTTTCTCATACACAAGGATCAATTTCCACATTTGAAGTTATAGAAAGTGTGCGAGGAAAAGATGGAACTCCTTTCAAGGAGATAAATTATAAGGTTCTTCATAATGAGATAGAGTGCGAAGTGCAATGCTTATGTCATTTGTTTGAGTTCAAGGGGTTTTTATGTAGGCATGCAATCTCAGTGTTGATTAGGAAAAAAGTAAATGAAGTTCGATCTCATTATATTTTAGAGTGATGACGAAAGGACATCAAACGTGGGTACATTGCTCTGAAAAGTGTTTATGATGATGGTAATGATGAACAAAGACAGCGCAACAAGAAGCTAACCCCATTATTGTTTGAAGTCTAACGACTTGGAATGGAGTCTAAAGCTAAATGTGAACTTCTAATGAAATTACTTGATGAGCCAAAAGAAAAACTCCTCGAGGTTGACTTTGTTCACAAAAGTAGTCAAACTACTCAAGTCTGCAGCTGAAGATGATAGTGAATTGCAAGAGATACAAAGTTTACATAAAAGATTGCGTAGTCCATTTAAAGTACGAACTAAAGGTCGTCCCTCATCGAAAAGAGAGAATCCACACTAGAGAACATAGAGAAAAAGGCAAAGAAAAAGATATTTCTATGTGTACATTTATTATTTAGAAGGCCTTTATACATCAAATCATATCTATTTGATTAATTTATTTCTTTAATCTTTTTCATATAGGTGTGTCAAGGAAACATGAAGGAACAACCCAATCAACGCAACTCACGTTCATCAAAACTAAAAACGGTACATTGTCCGTACATCTTTTTAAATATGTATTTCTATATAATGATTGAATTCTATTATTGACAAATGAATAAATATTGCACTTCTAGGTAACTGATAATGAGATTGCAACTGTTGTCAAAGAAAACCGTTGAACAACCATATCCTTTGACTACTTCTCCAATAATTGACATAACCTCTACCAAAGAATGCCAAGTATTACTTTGATTGTAAGTGCACTATTATGAAGTGTTCAGAGGTTTAATAATTGAAAACAAGATTTGTCAATTAGATAAATCTTGTCAACCAGATAAATCCAACTCATATTTGGAATGGAGTGGATCGTCAATCAGAAGTGAGAAAGAAACAATTCCCTTCACTTTTTAATAATGCAATTGCGGTTCTTATTGTGTGTTTTTTTTTTATTATTATCCACCAAAATTCAGGTTTACCCAAATCATGATACCTTGGCTCACCAACTCCAACCCTCTGATACCACTTGTTGGGGATTGGGGATCCCGTCCAAGACCTTATAGAAATCATACCAAGCAGAAACACACACCCATACTTAAGGAGACACCATATTTAACGTAGTTCGGCAATAATGCCTACGTCCACGGGAGATTAACCGTTTATCACTATAACAATGGAGAGATTACAGAAAGATTACAATAGAGGAGGAGCTTACACAATCCTCACTCACTCATTCACTCGTTTCCCTCGCTCACACCGAGAGAGACAGTTTCTCTGCCTCACATCTCTCACTCTCTTGGTTGGTTTACTCTCTCTCTCTCGCCTATCCAACACCACCCCCATTTATACACAAATGAGGGAGAACCTCATTGGTTGCCATTTACCTCATTTCACTCTCTAGTGAGTTGGAGTTGGTGAGCCACCCCCACTCTCTCCAAAGTGCACCTCCACTTTATCTAGTGGGTTCTCCATGATCATCCCACACATGGGTGATATCTAACAAATCACCCCCTCAACCCATGTGAGGTGATCCATTGTACACACTGTTGCTAATCTTGTCACGCCCAAAAAAAACCAACAGAATCTTCATCTTCTCACTGAGACACTGCATCCCCTGAAGCTAGAGATAATACACTAGAGATACAAGAGGAGGAGGGAATCCTATATCCTCAACACAACTCACACCACTCTCTGATTTGGAGAGAGCCTCTACTCCTATCTCCCACAGATCTCTTCCACGCTTCCTGTCTCGGATGTCTTCACCTACTATGCTTGAACTTGTGTAACCAAGATATCCTGCACCCCCTAATTGGATGTCCTGCACCCCCTGATTGAGATGCCCAGCACCCCCTGCTCGGGATGCCTTGCACTCCTTTGAGTACTCTGTGACACTACAGCTCTTCCCTAAAATAGCACTATCTTGCCATGTATCTCTTTGCACGGCCAAAACTGGAGCAACAGAAAACTCTTCATTTGTCTGGTCAATGTTCCTGGTTTTCTTTGCTTGGAGTTTCCTCTAAACCATCCTGAACTTATCAGCATTTACCCTTTGCAGTCTTGAACAACTTTCCAGCGTTTCCATACACTTGTTGTTCATGCCTTTTGCAATCCCTGATCTCCAGTTCAGCGTTACGCGTTACCTGCGCATCTTTCACTTGTACTACCAGATGATGGTTGACAGTAGCTCTTTCTTCCAAAGCAACTTCAACAGATCTGTACAAGTCACCAACTATGCAACACCTAGCATAATACCTGCACCCATACTTTTTGAGCGCTCATCGTGGCTCCATCTCTCCTCTTGCGCTCGAGCTCGCCTGAGAGATCCGCAACTACTCTGTTTTATCAAGAGGTGCGTTTGCTACCACAGAATCAAAAATAGATACCATAACCCAGGTATCCAACCATTCAGTCAAAATTAATGCCATCTACTGTACAAAACACAAGCGCTTTTCCAAAAAACACAGCAGATTTCATTGCTCAAAATCACATAGAACCAATGTAAAGAACATGTAGAACCAATCGAGCTAGCTCTTCGATTTTCTGCAACTCAAGCTCCACCATAGTGCCAAGTTTCGATTTCCATAGGCGCCAAACAAGTTGTCCTTGACAACTCCAAACAAAACATGGCGAGCAACCCGCTTGAACCAATGCTGAGGAGAGTAAACAAGAGAGGCTTCAAATTCTCCGTCAAAGCAACTTCAAAAGCGGTACCAGAAACATCATGCCCAATCAACCATCAAACACAATACTGCTCTCTTCAAGCTCGAATTAATCAAGAGAGCCAAACAAATTCTCCGAGAACTGAGGCAAGTTCTCCACCAAACAAAACTGGATTGTGGATGCAGTTAGAGTCTAACCAATTCGGAAGTATCGAAACAAACTTCAAACGAACTAACAAAATACCAAGAGCCAAAAATTCTGAAGTGTCAAGCAAACTCCAGATTCCTCCAACTACAATTCCAACCGGCAAACACAAGATGATGCACCATTTTCACAGTTGCCAAAAACCGCCCAAAAGGCGCGTCCATCATAGATGCACAACTCCAACAGTCCTCGCTGACTCCACCGAGTTTGCAAACGATCTATCCCCTCCAAATCCAACGGCAGATTAAGGGATGGATCCTAACACATGAGATTCACAAAATCACCATCTTCACGTTTCTCCGTAACAATCTCTTCCAATCTTCAATGAACACCAACGATCTTACTGCTTCCACAGAAGCAAACACTTGGAGTCTGAATCGTCACCCAGACTACCAATAGCTGATGTCTTCGAATATGGAATAGATTACGAAATGAAAATCCACAAGAAGAAGAAACAATCAAGTCTCACAAATCGGAGACACCCTTGGATCTAATTAGACACGATCATAGATCCCAACTGTGATAATGAATCTCAATAAACCACGATTCTGAAAATCGCCAATAATCTGTGAAAGACCACCAACAACAATGCCTCCAATAGACATTGAACAAAAACGCCAAAGCTCCACCAAGATCTGAAGTAGATTGTCACACCTTCTTCAAATCAACAAATGCGGAAAAAGCTCCACCAAGATCTAAAGTAGATTGTCACACCTTCTTCAAATCGACAAATGCGGAAACCAAGGCTTCACCAGATGCGAGTCTTCCAACAATGATCCATGAAGGATCTTCAACGCCTCCACAGAGGCCAATGCCAATAAAGTACTACTATTTGCCAAATCTCCGTAGTACATTTTGCCAATGTTGGTTCTCTCTATCCCCTAGAGAAAAACCAAATGAACTCTGAAGTTCTGTAACTAACCCAAGAGTCTCCAAATGAACTGATAACTTTTGCAACTGACTCTGAAAGGTCTTCAATTGGTTTCAACCGAGTGAACAAAATTTTTCACCCCTATCACCCATATGGATGATAAAACACCGTTGTACAAATATGCCTCCATTCCACTGAGCATCCGGAGTAAATCTGCACCTCCTACTTGGAATGTCTTCAACTGCCACACATCATCCTGCATGGCTCGCACCTCTATCACCAGGTACTTGCATCCTCCAATAGAATGCTCAACGTTTCCCTATTGAGGTGACTCCATCCAAACTCTATGGGTGCCCGTCGCGACCACGAACCAGATTCAGGACAAAGAAAAAAAAAATCTACCTCTCACTGGATACGCACTGCAGCGTCTTATCCTTTTCAATTTCTCTGTCTGGAGCTTTCTTCTGTGAACTAGTTATTGCTGCCAGGCCAAAATCCGACACACTGCACCTTTATATGACTCTGCTATGTACTCTTGCACTGTTGTACGCCTACACCTTGTATGACATTCCTGTGTACTTATCTGTGCTATTATGGCTACGTGCTCCTACACCTTATGTGTGCACTACTGCAGCTGTTGCCCTTCCACGTTCACATACTACCAGTACTTCTTGTATTATGTTTGACAGTAGCTCCAACTACCACAACATTCCCCTGAGCCTGTACTGGTTGCTAATCATCTATCTATCGATGAAGTGGACTTTTGATTGAACTAGATCTTCCGATCACCTCAACAACCAGGAAAGTTCCCAGGAAAGACTGGTGGGGTCACAACCGGTCCCACTTAAGAACCAGTCTCCTTAAACAGTGTCTTTTTTACAGAACTTTCCTAAACATTGTTGATCTTGAGATAATCATGTGCAATTCTCCTTATCGCACCCTGACCAATCCTGATCTCCATTGATTTGCCATTTGATCAAACCTGATCTCCTTTGTTCTTCAATGATCTATCTCGATCTATATCTAGTTGTCCAATCTGGTTAGAATCTGCCCATTCTAACCTCTTCAGTAAATCCGCAGCGTTCCACAATATTCGGCAACCTTCCTTCGACTATTAAAGATGACAAACTCCCATGTTTTGACAATCTTTAAAAAACCATTCTGAATTTCACCATTCTGACCTTACGGTTGCGTCCGGAACGGTCCGATTAGCTAGGACCAACCGTTGCTGCACTTCCAGGGACCTCACTGAAAAATTTCTCCAAAATTGGGACAAAATTGCAAATTTCCCAAACACCGGGACCAAACTATAATTTCACAAACAACAAGGGCCAAAATGAAATTTTCTAGAAATTCAGTGATCAAGTTGTAATTTTTGAAAACTTCACGGACCAAATTGCAATTTACCAAACTTCTAGGGGCCAATATGCAATTTCTTAAAACCTCTGGCCAACCTGTAATTTCCAAAAGCACCAATTTAAACATCTGACCATACAGATGAGTCCGAAATATTCCAAATAGTTGGAATCCACTATTGGATCGTCAGAAACGGACTCCGAATGGCTCAGATCAAGCCAAAATAGTTTGGACGCTTCAAATCTGCGGCTGCATCTTAGCCGCGTAGCACTGGATCACTCATCCTGCGGCTACACCTTAGCCTTGTCGCACTGGATCCCTCCTCTGCCTCTGGTTGACTGGTCAACATGGGTGATGACGTGTTAGCCACGTGGCACTAGGTGTTGACGTGGCACACACGTGTCACTAGGTGGCTGCCACGTGGCCATGACTGGCCGGCCACGTGGCGTTGAGTGGACCTCTGACATGGCAGCCACGTAGAAGCCCCTGGCTGACGTGTGCCACGTGGCGATGGTGTGGCGCTGATGTGTCGATGACGTGGCGATGGTGTGGCGCTGATGTGTCGATGACGTGGCGCTACGCAGCTCGTCTTCCTCCTTCCGCCGCGCGTGGGGCGCGTGTACGTGACTGGGCAGACGCGCTGGTTGAATGTTCGGCGCGTGGCAGCGCGTGCTGCGACTAGGCCTCACGCGCCATATTCAGGAGGCGCGTGAGAGCGCGTCCGGCCTCTTCTGGGGCTCTGCTTTCCATTTTTGGACTCCTCTCGTTGAGACCTTGCTCCTGGTATGCTTAAAACCTGATTTCGAGCAACTTGATTTCTGGGCAGTTTTGAAAATCACACTATTTTTGTTCCGAAAACGACCGATGAGGCTTTGATACCACTTGTTGGGGATCGGGGATCCCGCCCAAGACCTTATAGAAATCATACCAAGCATAAACACACACCCATACTTAAGGAGACACTATATTTAACGTGGTTCGACAATAATGCCTACGTCCACGGGAGAGTAACTGTTTATCACTATAACAATGGAGAGATTACATAAAGATTACAATAGATGAGGAGCTCACACTATCCTCACTCACTCATTCACCCGTCTCCCTCGCTCACACCGAGAGAGACGGTTTCTCTACCTCACATCTCTCACTCTCTTGGTTGGTTTACTCTCTCTCTTGCCTATCTAACACCTCCCCCATTTATACACAAATGAGGGAGAACCTCACTGGTTGCCACCTACCTCCTTCCACTCTCTAGTGGGTTGGAGTTGGTGAGCCACCCCCACTCTCTCCAAAGTGCCACCTCTACTTTCTCTAGTGGGTTCTTCATGATCATCCCACACATGGGTGATATCTAACAAATTTCGGAGGCCTGGTGGGTTGGGATAATATATTATAATATATATATATATATGTATAAAATAAAGAAAGTAAAAATCAGAGGTGGTGTCTAAGGTGTATTGGGATAATCTATAAAATAAAATAAAGTGGGAGAGTGGGTACATGAAATCTTGAAAGGGCTATGTCTTCACCAACGGTATGACACGACCATACAGTGTCTCCTATTCTATTCTATTCTATCTTTGGAGGCCTCTTGCCCCAATTGCTGTAAAGAGGAGGATATGAATCATCTCCTAAGAGATTGTTTTAAAGCAAAAGAAGTGTGGTTTGCTATTTTTGGAAGGCACTGGTACTTGAAAATGAGTAGTAAGCCTTGGAAGGACTGGCTTATTTGTAATTCAAAAAACAAAAATCATTTTAATGATCATCTTACTGTCTACACTGTTTTTATTGTTACTCTTTGGGCTATTTGGAAGAATAGGAACCATAAAGTCTTCAATAATAGTGTAACTAATAGTCTTGACAGTGGCAGGTTCATCATGAAATACTCTAATGATATTCATCAAGCTTTTGTTTTGTCTATTGTTAATCCAAAACCTGCTTTTAGACTCATTTCATGGTCTCTCCCACCTGCAGGTAGATTGAAGTTAAACACAGATGGTTGTAGGAGAATGGGAGGGGAAGGTGGATTCGGAGGTCTAATTCGCAATGAAAGGGGGACCTGGGTGTGTGGCTATTATGGGAAGCTTCATAGTGGCACTAGCTTGGAGGCTGAGCTATGGGCGATCTACAAAGGGCTCACGGTGCTTCTACAAAAGGGAATGAACAATGTAGCCATTGAGACAGATTGTGAGCAAGCAATGATGCTGCTACAAGAGGAACCAGATGTTAAATGCCCATTCAAGGGGCTGGTGGAGGATGCTCGCATCATCATGAGAGGTTGTGAATGCACGGTGCAGCATGTGTATAAAGAAGGCAACCTTTGTGCTGATGCTCTGGCCAAATTTGGTGCTGATCAACCTGAAGAGATCTTAGTGGTTAATGAACCACCAGCTGTTCTTAGGGACTTCCTAGTAGCAGACATGATTGGCATGTCTTGTGAGAGGGCTTAGGCCTGTGTTTCTTTTTTTTTTATTTTCGGTGTACCTAAAAAAAAATGTTAAAAGAAAAAATATGGATGATGTGTTTTTCTACCGTTCTCAAGTTTGTTTGTGTTTCATCTTGGCTATGTTTTACAGCACTATGGATGCCTTGGGTGTAATAATGCAGGGGATGGTTGTTCTACCGATCAGAGTGATATTGAACCTAATATATAACTATAGAGGTATCTTGGTAGATTACCACTTAAATTTATAAATAATATGCTTATAAATGTGTGATTTTTTTTAAAACTAATTTGATTTTTATGCTTTTGCAGGTCGGTTAGAGTGGCTTTTATCAACATCAATTTGGTCTACTTTTATTTTGGTCATATGCTAGTTTGGGCTGCTTTTGTTGGACATAATTTAGTTGAACCTTAATGTATTGGTGGCAGTAGTCTATAAGTAGTGTTTTTGACAGAAGTTTTAAACTTACGCTTATTTGATAATGGTCTATAAACAATGTCTTTGTTACACTTGAATAAAAGTGGTTTATAACAAATTTTGATTTGGGATTTTGGATTGTTTTATCTTAGTTGCGGTTTTTAAATTCTTGCATTGCTTGCTTCAATTTGCAAGATGCGAATTTTGGTTTGAAATTTATTTTAAAGTTCATCCAAAATGTGATGCACTGAAGGCCATTATTACAAGTGAATACAAAAGATAAGGGAATTTGATAAGTTAACCACAAATGAACCATTGAACATTATTTGTAGCATTATTATTATTATTTTCATTTTTTATTTTTAAAGAACATGGCATGCAAATGGTCAATGAAAACCTTTGGTAAATGGAGCAGTTTCCTTAACCATATGCTTTCGCAAACCAGATTCTACAAGATTTGGTGCATAACAATATAAAGACGTAGTACAAAATCAAAGAATAAATTAGTTATCATATTAACATTGAAACCCAATATATTTGTATTAAAGTCATGAAGTTATATATTGTTGAAGCATGTGATTCACAAAGTGGTACATTGATATAATGGTCATTTCCTAGTAATCATAACAATCTCAAATAGACAGTAGAAAAGTGCAGAAAATGTCCTTTCCTTTTAACTTGACCATAAAACAATAACAACGCCACTACATCCAAATAATTTTCATAGCCCAAATTTGCAATATGGGGCATCTTCTTGAGGACAATCCACCAACATAAAAACAATAATCCAAGGAGTAACAGATTCTAGTTCACAGTGCTAATTAGAAATTATAGTGTAGTCTTTGTCATAATACTCTCAACTGAATCACTTCCATGGACGACATTCCCATAATATAAGAAAGAGAAAAGAAAGAACTCCAAATGGTTTCAAAACCACAAGTATAAGGTAATTGATCTGAGCCAAAATGTTACACTTTGAGGCTCCCTATCTTATGTTATTAGTTTTTGAACATATGATATTTGATGCAATAAAGTGTTTTTCATCATTTTCAGGTTAATATCACTCCAGAGACAAAAGGATTGCAAAAAGAGACAAAAAGAGTGAAAAGTCCGTCACTGACTGGATCCGCTTGAGCGGAATTACAAATCCGCCCGAGCGGATTTCCCTACGAAACATTCCTCTCTGACTGGATCTGCTTGAGCAGAATTCTCAATCCGCATAAGCGGATTTGCCTCGATAAGTGTGCGTATTTTTTACTCTTAATGGAATGGAGGCTATAAAAAGGGATTTTGAGGACCTGTTTTGGGATCTGAAACCCTAGAGAAGACGACTAAAAGCTAGAGAATGAGAGCAAATTATCAATCCATGGCTTTTTCTTCAACATTCAAAGTGTTCTACCTCTTCATGAGCGGCTAAGTTTTCTTCTTAGGATTGAGATGAAACTCTAATCAAGTATCATGTAATTTTGTATTTTAATTGTAGTTTGTCTTTGGAATTGGATAATCGTTGTATGATTGTTTTTAGATTTTTTATTCAAATAATATTTTCATTCAATTTATGTATTCGATTTCTGTGATTAAGAATTCATGATCATACAACTGTTTTACTTTCTTATATATACAAATCGTGAGACGACATGCTTAGGGGAGACGAATCGTGCTGTAACCGTAGTTTAGTGTAGACGATTCGTGCCAACCTAAGATGATTCGTGCCTACGTTTTGAATATATTCATCTTATATATTGACGATGGTATTGGGGCTTGTAGCCACGATACATTATTATTATCTGGACCATTGATTTACTAAAATTAGATATTTTTGATTACATGATATGAGATTAGTAGTGGATTCGAAATTCTAAATCTCTCTCAATATTAAGATTACTCTATTTATTCGCACAATTATTTTAGTTTTCATTTAAATTCTCTTTAGCAAAAACCAAATCATCCTCTCTTCTTCAAATTAAATTAAAAATTACCATTCGAATTAATATAACTCAACCCAAAGTCCTCGTGGTACGATACCTGGACAATTCACTGTTCTACTAAATTAGTACTTTGTTTAGTTTTTTATATTTGATTGAAAAACGACCGATTAGTAATGAAATTGAAAACCAGGTCCCATAACTGTATAACTACTATTTCACTAGAACTACACAAGGTAATAGTTTTGATTAAATGGATGTCATTCTCCAATCCTTGATTTGATTCAAACCTATATGAAAGCTCATACATTTTACGCAAAATTTTAACCAAATCAAAGAAGACACAAATGTTTATTCAAAATTTTTAATGTTATTTTGTGGCCTGAAATTTACCAGTTAGCCACTAGTGAAGTTTGTACTCAAAAAATTTATACTAAAATCTAAGTTTATCAATTAAAGTAGTTTATATCAAATAAAATTTTTATTCAAATTTTAATTAAGGCCCCGTTTGGTAAGTGATGATTTTAGCTAAAAAGTCAAAAAATCACTAAAAAAATCAAAAAGTCAACAACGTATACCAAAAAGTCAAAATTCTTTTTTCTCTCTACTTTTTACACATCTTTTTATTTTTTTTATATCATATTTTAATCAAAAAATTAAAAAATTATTAAAAAAATCTGTTCTCAAACGAGACCTAAGAGTTGGAGATGCCATACTATTGGTAGATCATATAGGTCAAATAGGTTCATAACTCTGAACCACACTTCACACTCACCATTAATTCGGACACTCTTTCCTCAATCTCTAAACTTTCTCAGAATCTTCAACCTTATAAAATTGAAGCACAACAAGCTTAACCTTCTTCTTGGGCTTCGTGTATGTCTTCTTCTCTCTCTTATTTGCTCCTCAAAATCGAAGAACCAAATGGAGAATCGATTTTTTTCTTGATGTCATAAATGGCTTTTTCTAGATGTAAAGGCCTAGGATTCCATTGTCTTTGAAATGTTTTCAGGCAAAGATGGGAGAGTCGATTTTTTCTGGGTGTTGTAAACGACTTTTTCTAAATGTTGTAATGGGCTTTGAAATATTTTTAGGTAAAGATGGGAGAGTCTATTTTTTCTCGATGTTGTAAAAGATTTTTTTTCTAAATGTTGTAATGGGTTAGGATTCCATCGTCCTCGAAATATTTTCAGGCGAAGATGGAATGGAGCTCAAAATCCCCAGAATGGATGATGGATACCACAAAAAAGAAGCCCTAGACATTCAAAACTCTTATATGAATTTGTGTTTCATAAATATACACACATAAGTCATCTACGGAACTGGGTCTACAAAACGTAACTGGGTCTTACAAATTCGACCCGAAAACGGGTTTTCATATCATTTTCCTTATGGAAAATATTTTTTAGATAATTTTTATAAAAAAGAAAAGAAAAATGGAGCATATAATTAAAAAGCAAATTGAAACTCATGGCAAAAATTTAAAACAAATTGACCTTTTTGATATTTACCCATCTAGTCGAGAGTGCTTGCCCATTGATATAATTGGTAAGAGTAATTAAATGATGTGGTTCATGAACCTTTTATTTATAAAAAAATTAAATTAAAAAAAAATACTAGGACACTTTGATTTATAAAATTAACATTGTTAGGTAATGTTTTGTTTTACGTAATTATATAAAATAATATATTAATTTTAATTCAAATTACAAAAAAAAAAAATCATTAAAATTTTGTATGGACATCAATTTTGGAGGATAATTGAAATATCATGATTAATTGAAACACAGATAGGGAAAAATAACGAAAGGAAGAGACAGTGAGAGTAAAAACAAAGTTTTAAGAATATTTAATATCATTTTTTAAAGTTTTGATTTTTTTTTTTTATATATAAAACAAAAACAATACATAACAAATTTTAGTTTTCAATTTTCAACAAAATAAAAAATAAAAAATAAAATGTTACAAAAGAAGCGTTAATGGGACCAGAAACATATATATTGTGTGAGTGAATTTCTAACCACACTGCCAACTCAGTATTCAACTGGAGAGCACTGACAGAATAGATGGTGCCTGAGTGACCTGCAATAGAAAGAAGAGATTCCGGCGGTGATTCGTCCACCCGGGGGCACTCCGATGATCAAGTCAGTTATCTCTCCAAGATAGATAAAGTACTTAACTCACTGTTCAGAATATAAATTGCGTACCTTAGACCCATGGGGGTGCCTATTTTTTATAGTTAACCCAATCTTAGCCCCAATAGAAGCCTAGCTTCAATGGACTTCAGCTCAATGTTTATCTTGGACTCTCCAATAGATAAACATAAACTCCCTAAGAGCTTTATCCTTATCCAGGCTGAGATCCTTCCTCATTCTAGGACTCTTGTCCCCTATCCGCTTATCCCGGGCTCTGATATCTTCGGAGATAACCTCGGTCTAGCCGAGATCTCCTCGGCGTCACAACCAGGACACGTGGCACCCCGGCTGACACGTCGGCGTCACCTTGGCCACGTGTTAGTATTCAAAAAATACATCCCCACAACTGCCCCCTAGGGTCTATTACCTCGGCATCCTGAGGTGATGGAACTTATATCAGTACTTCCTTCTAGAACGCCGGCTAAGCTTGTTTCTTAATCCATTGCCGAAGTAAGAATTCGTTGGCTCAATATGACCAAGACCCATAGTCTGCTTCCATCAATGCCTCAAAACCACTAACCAGGGTTGTTCAAGTTTCTTAGCCGAGATCATCCTCCAAGCCGAGGTACTGCCCCATGAAATCAAGAATTCCAAGAGCTTTATCATGCGTATGAGCTGTCACGCATGACTACCCAACCGTTCTTGCCACACGTTTCCCTCTCTTTGGGCTGTACCCGACACGCGCCACTAAGTCGAATTGCTCTCGCGTGCGCCGTCTGACGCATACGTCGTTTTAGGCATATTAATTGCCTTTTTGTCGCCGTTTTTGTGTTTAGACAAAACTTCCCTTCCTCTTTCCATTTCTTCACTTTACACATTGTTTCTGAAGCTTTTTCTCTTTCTAACTTTTTCCCAAAATCTACCATTGTTCAAGCTTTCCTAGCTCTGCAACTTTGCTCCGTTCACCTCTTTCGGCGTGATTTTCACCGCTCTGTCGCTTTTGCATCCGTCGTTTGACTTCGGCGATCCCCACGCTGGCCTCACTTTTTCTGGTAAGCCACTGTTCCTCCTGGTTTCAGTTCTTGATTTACTTTGAACTCTGATATTTTTGGGAACTTGCTCATGTCTTCGATCATTTTAATCTGTACCTTAATTTTCATCATGTGTTTGAGTATATTTGCTTCGTGATTCTATTTTTGCCCAATCCTTTCTTGAATATTCACACACTACTTACAAATTTGTTCACTTTTTCCACTGTTCTTGGCCTTGTACCCTTGCACACACTCTGTCACAGTGTTCTTGGTGATTCACCACTATTCTTGATTCTGAATCATTACTCTTGTTTGTGTTTTCTGTATTTTCTCCAGATTCTTGCCTTCAATCCCCGTTTGCTTAGACTTAGGTTTGAGATTTTGCCCTAGAACACACGAATCTTAGGGAAAACTGAAACGAATCCCCCTCTGATCTTCACAAATTCTTACCCCAGCGTGAACTTTAGGTTTTGCTGAGGTCCTTCTAACCCTTCCAAAACACTCTCTTCTGAAATCCAACTCCTCCAATTAAGCCAACGTCATGGGTATGTGGAAGCATAGAGTAGACACCCCGACCAAGTTAGAATACTTTCGGCGGGAGTTTTCCGTCCTTGCCGACGTCCACCTCAGGTTGACAGGGGAGGAGGATTCCATTATGCCCGACGTGAACCTCATGCCTTTTCCAGTAGTGGCCTTTATCGCGTGTGGACTTCGATTTCCACTTGACACCTTTTTCCGTGAGATACTCCATTACTATAAGTTGAACCTAATGCAGCTCGCCATCAATTCCTACCGAGTCATCAATGGTATAATAGCCTTAGCCAAACAAGAGAATGCTAGGGTTACCTTAGCCGACATCCAATACTGCTACACTATGTGTCGCCTGAAATCGAAAAAAGGCCACATCTATTACCTCAAGCCGAGGTCCACTGAATACAAGCTCATTGTCGACCTCCCAGACTCAAACAAGGGTGCTGGAGACGATTACTTCATCGTCTCAGGCAACTGGGAATTTTAACCAAACGATGACCTCCACCTTTATCCCCTAAGCCGAACAGTTTTTAGGGAAGGAGATGGTAAGGGCCAAGTGTCATTTTTTCTTGTTCTCTCTCTTTTTTAAAGTTTTCAATACTTTATTCTAACGTCTGTGCTCTTCTTTTTGCAGTTCTTCCCCAACCACCAAAGGGCTTTCACAGGTCTTTCTTTCCCAGTAAGGACTTGAAGAAGTTATTGGATTTGCCAATTCACAAGCGAAGAGCCCCTTTGCTGCTCAATTTCATTCCTACTTACAAATCGGTTCTTCCCCACGTTCCAAAGAAGAAGAAGAAGAGTCAGTCTCCTCCGTCCGCCACTACTCCTTCCATCACTTCAACATCTCGGCCAGATCAAGGATCGACCTCCGATCCAGCAGAGCAGCCGTCAACCTCGGCTCCATATCTAATCCCACCATCTCAACGCCAACGTCGCCGTAGAACTGCAATTTTCGCCGAGATGGGTCGCAAGAATGCTGTCGCTGATGACCTTCTAGCCGACATCCCTGACTCAGTTGATGCTCAACCAGCACAAACCCAGCCTCAACCAAAGCCAAAGCCAAAACGTCTGAAGAAGGCTCAGCCTAAGGCAACGGTGACTCAGATTGACATTGAGGACACCTTGCCAATTTCAAAATTGGCTGAGAGTGATAAGACCCAGTCTGCTGCCGAGAAGAGACTTGTCGCGGCCCAACCATCCGATTCTACTAGATCAAAGAGGCCGAGGTCATCTTCTGCGACCACCTCGGGGTCATTAAAACATGATTCCCTCTGGGCCCCGCCAATTACAATCGACAACAAGCCAGTTAGGGCTGGTGATAGCGCCAACAATATTGAGGTCGGCGTTGCCCTTTCTACCGCCTTGATGTTGCCTGAAGATCTTAATCGTAATGCTCAGATGAGCGAATACGAAAATTTTGCTCTGATGCTACAACATTCCGTTCAAGTAAGTTCTATTTACTTGGTATTTTTCTTTCTTTTTCTTTTGTATACTTAGAGAATTTTCTAATAACTTCTGCTTTGTCCATTTTTCTTCAGGCTATCCAGCACGCCCACTCCTTCTCAATGCAATCTTTTGAGACAAGGAAAGCGTTGGCCGACAAGACTAGGGAGGTTGCTAGTCTGCAGAAGGCCATCAAAAAGGTCGAGGCAAAAATGAAGACTTTGGCAGACCAGGCTGAGGCTGCTGTCAAAGCTAAGGATGATGCCGAAGAGAAGGCAGATGTTGCTGAGGCCATCAACAAAGTTCTTGAGGCTCAGAAGAAAGAGGCCGAAGAAAAGACGACCGAGGCCCAGAAAGAACTGCAAGATGCCCTAGCCACAAAGGAGGCCGAGATCAAGGCCGCTAATGAGAGGGCATACGCAGAGGGGACGGCCGACGTCAAAGAGGACTACAAGAAGCAAGTGAGACAGGCATGCAACAAGGGTTTCACCCTTGGTTGGATGGCTGCCCTCAAAAAGCTTGACGTCCCCGAAGACTTCCCCCTCAAAAGAGCCGACGTCCTACCCCTGCCATTCCCACCTACTCCAAGCCAATCCGAAGACGATTCTAAGTCTGAGGAGGAAGCTTTGGTAAGGAAGTCAAATGAAGCTGCTGGGGCCAAATCCCCTACTCAAAATGAGCAAGTCCTGGACTTGACTCAGGATGAGGAGGGTGAGAAGATCTCCAAGGACGTTACTCCTGAGAAGGCAACATCGGACGTGCCTATCACCGACAAGAGCCTCAACCAAACCCTTCAAGAAATAGATGCTGAGCTTGTGGCTGAGAAGGCCACCGAGATGTTTTCCCAGCAGTCTTCCGAACTCTAGACCCAACCGCCTAAAGATGTTGAAGAGTCTTAGTTTTGATGCTTTTTTCCTTTTTTTCTGTACTTTGTACTTTTTTTTCTTCTTTCTTTGAAACAATGTAAGCGTTTTATTTGGCCAACATGCCATCCTTTGAATGTAAATACAACTTCTTCTTTTGAATGCTTGTATGTTTGTCTTCCCTTTACTGCTCTTGTATGACTCTTATACTTAGAATATTTTGCATATCTTCAATGTACACCTTAACTGTGTAATCTTCTCGGGGTGAAATACCTCGGTTATACCGACCAACGGTTTACATCGGCAAGTACATAAGTACTTATTTTAATACAACCTTTAACTTGTAAATTTTTTTACAAATTTCAACAAGTGTTCAGTTCAACTTCAACTTGTAAATTTTTCACAAATTTCAACAAGTGTTAAACATGATCTCGGTTTAACTTCAACTTGTAAATTTTTCACAAATTTCAACAAGTGTTAAACATGATCTCGGTCTAACTTCAACTTGTAAATTTTTTCCAAATTTCGACAAGTGTTAAACATGATCTCGGTCTAACTTCAACTTGTAAATTTTTTACAAATTTCAACAAGTGTTAAACATGATCTCAATCTAACTTCAACTTGTAAATTTTTCACAAATTTCAACAAGTGTTAAACATGATCTCGATCTAACTTCAACTTGTAAATTTTTTCCAAATTTTAACAAGTGTTAAACATGATCTCGGTCTAACTTCAACTTGTAAATTTTTCACAAATTTCAACAAGTGTTAGACTGATATAGCTTGTATATTCCAGGAACCATTTTCTAACTTTCTGCCCCCTAATGTGAACTTAAGTTCCACTTGGGTTCTCATTATGCTTGTATTCCAGAAACATCATCAACTATCTTATCAGTCACAAGTGTGAAAAATTAAGCTAAAACTTTATTTATTACTTCGGCTAATAACAAAGAACAAGAAAGTCTAATGGTAAAAAAATTTCAGATTGTAAGTATTCCAGGGCCGTGGCAACTCTTTGCCATCACTATCTTCAAGCCGATATGCCCCATTGCCCAATACCAAGGTAATTCTATAGGGTCCCTCCCAATTTGGGCCAAGCTTGCCTTCTCTGGGATCTTTCTTGTTGCCGACGACTTTTCTCAAGACCAGGTCACTGACTTGAAACTCCCTTAGGTTGACCTTCTTATTATAAGCCCTGGCAAGCTGCTGCTGGTATGCCACCAGCTGAATTGCAGCTCTCTCCCTTCTTTCTTGTAGCAGATCCAGATCTCAGGCTAAGAGTACATCATTAGTTCCATTCTCCACTGCCTGGGTTCTGATTCCTGAGATGCCGACCTCCAGCAGAATAACTGTTTCTGTGCCATAAGCCATGGCAAATGGGGATTCCCCTGTTGATCTTCTTGGCGTAGTCCGATATGCCTAGAGTACATTGGGCAACTCATCCACCCACTTTCCCTTTGCTGCTTGCAGCCTCTTCTTTATCCCGTCCAAGATAACTTTGTTGGACACTTCTGCTTGTCCATTGCTTTGAGGAAAACTTGGGGTCGAAAAATAATTCTTGATTTTGAATTTTGCACAGAAGCTCTTGATTAGCTTACTGTCAAATTGTGTTCCATTGTCTGCAACTATTGCTCTTGGGATCCCAAACCTAGTGATGATGTTCTTCCATATGAAGCTTTTCACATCCACGTCTCGGATTTTGGCAAGAGGTTCAGCTTCTATCCACTTGGTGAAGTAATCTGTTGCTACCAGTAGGTACTTTCTTTGCCCAGTTGCTTGAGGCAGTTTTCTAACGAGATCCATGCCCCATTGGGCAAACGGCCAAGGACTGGATAATGGGTTTAGATCTGCTGCTGGTTGGTGTATCAGAGGTGCAAACCTTTGGCACTTTTCACACTTCTTGACATAGGCTTCTGCATCTTTCTGCATGTAGGGCCACCAATACCCTTGGGTAATGGCCCTATGAGCAAGTGATCTGCCCCCAGAGTGGCTTCCATATATTCCTTCATGTATTTCCTACAAAAAATCTTCGACTTGGGAAGGATGTACACATCTCAAAAGGGGTCCAGTGAAGGATCTTCTGTAGAGATATCCCTCTGCTGTCAGACTGAATCTTGCCGATTTCAATCTGATCTTGTGTGCCTCTTTGTGATCATCTGGCAGTTTTCCTTCTTTCAAGAATGTTATTATTGCGTCCATCCAGCTTGGTCCCATGTCCACACACATTGCTTCACGCTCTGTGGTCAGTGGTTCGATGCTCGGGCCCGACAAGTAGCCGACCATTATCGTCATTGCCTTTCCAGGTTATATTGCGCTAGCCAGGTTGGCCAGGGCATCGGCGTGACTGTTATCATCTCGGCTAACCTGCTGTAGTCGGCAATTCTAAAACAAGGCCACCAACATGCCTACTTCCTTTGCGTATGCCGACATACATTCATCTCGAGTTGTGAACTCGCCTGTTGTCTGGTTGACTATAAGCTGAGAGTCACAGAAGACTATCACCTCATCTGCTTCTACTGCTACTGCCAGTTTCAGTCCTACAATCAGTGCTTCATACTCTGCTTCATTGTTTGAGGCCTTGAACCCCAAACGAATGGACTGTTCTAGTATCTGTCCATCTGGAGATACTAGTACTACTCTTACCCCGCTCCTTGTCAGTTTGAACTCCCATCAACAAACAGTTGAAAGGAGTCGCTGATGTAAATGCTGCAGAGTCTGAGTTTTTCACCATTCCTCTGTTCCGTTGCATTGGGTTGTGTTTCTCTTTGCTCGTTTGGGCATCATTCACCCCGGCTCAATGGAGCCCGATGTACAATGGATTCTGGCGTGAACTCGGCCACGAAGTCGGCCAAAACTTGGCCTTTGATTGCTATTCTGGGTCTGAACTCCAGGTCATACTAGCCCAAGGCCACTGCCCATCTGGCTATTCTGCTTGTCAGATCTCCCTGCTGCAGTAGGGACTTTAAAGGGTGTTTAGTTAGCACCACAATTTTTGGGCTTGAAAGTAATGGTTCAGCTTCTTTGAAGCCATTACTAAAGCTAGCGCCAATTTCTCTAGGGGCAAATACCTGGTTTCTGCATCAGCCAGGGTTTTGCTTACATAGTAAACAACCCTTTGTTCCCATTTTTCTTCTCGGATTATCACTACACTTACCGCATGTTCTGAAACTGCTAAGTACAGGAACAGCTCATCTCCAGGTTCTGGATTTGAGAGAACTGGAGCCGTGGTTAAATACTTCTTTAAGTTGGACAAGGCAGCTTCGCACTCCTTGGTCCATAAGAAATCTGTGGCTTTCTTCACTAAGCTAAAAAAAGGTTTGCACTTGTCTGAGCTTCTACTTATGAACCTATTCAGGGCTGCAGCCCTTCCAGTCAGCATCTGCACCTGTTTTTCCGACGTCGGGCTCTTTAACTCCAGGATGGCCTTGATCTGATCTGGGCTGGCCTTAATGCCCCTTCTGGTCACCAGGTATCCCAAGAACTTACCAGATCCAACTCCAAATGCACACTTCGATGCATTGAGTCGGAGCCGATATGTTTTAAGGATATCAAAGACTGCTTTTAGGTCGGCCAGATGGCCTTCAGGTTCCTTGGTCTTCACGACCATGTCATCGATGTAAACTTCCACTGTTCGACCAATCAGGTGTCTGAACATCTTGGTTACCAATCTCTGGTAAGTTGCTCCTGCGTTTTTCAACCCAAAAGGCATCACTCTGTAGCAATACAGCCCTTTTGGGGTGATAAACACAGTCTTCTCCTCATCTGGGGGGTACATGGCTATCTGATGGTACCCCCTGTAGGCGTCCAGGAAGCTCATCCTTCCATGCCCTGAAGTGGCATCCACCAGTTGGTCAATCTTGGGTAGAGGAAAACTGTCTTTGGGACAGGCCTTGTTTAAGCTGGTAAAGTCCACGCAGACCCTTCATTTACCATTCTTTTTCTTTACCACCACTGTATTCGATAGCCATGTTGGGTAATTTACTTCTCGAATGGCTCTGGCCTCCAGAAGTCTGTCTACTTCTTCTTTCACTGCCTTAACATGCATCAACGTCGGTCTTCTTGCTCGTTGGATTACAAGTTTGGCCGACCTGTCTACGTTCAGTTTATAGCAAGTGACCTCGGGGTCAATGCCTGGCATTTCGTAAGGCGTCCAACAAACACTTTAATGTTTGCTCTCAAGAAAGCCTCCAGTTCTTTTTCCTCTTCTTCGGCTAAGCCCAAGCCGAGAAGGAAGAAGCGTTCTTCATCCCCCTGTTGGATGGGGATTTTCTTTAGGGCTTCTTCACTCTTCTCGGCTGGCTCTTTGCCGACGTCCTCTACGACTTCCACGTCCTCGTCTTCGATCTCTACCCTTTTTGGTTCTCGTATACTGCAGGTGGATTTCATTGTTGCCATGGAGCAATTCTTTGCTTGCAGTTGATCCCCTCTGACCTCCTCTATCCCATGCTCTATTGGGAACTGTAATAGCTAATGTAATGTTGAGGGAACAGCCCCCATTGCATGCAACCATAGCCTTCCCAGGATAGTATTGTAAGGGGAGGGTGTGCCGATTATGGTGAACTCTGTCTTTATCTTCTTGGTGCCAGCCTGCACCTCCAAGCTTGCTGCTCCCAGTGGCCACGTCGGCGTTCCATTGAACCCGACCATTGGGCCATTGGATTGCTCCATATCGTCTGGGTGAAGGCTAATCTCCTTGTAACACCTGACATACATGATGTCACAAGAGCTACCTTGGTCAATCAGGATGCGCTTCACTTGGCACTCCCCAATCTGGAGGGATACTACCAAGACATCGTTGTGTGGATGTTGTACCATCTCCAGGTCGGTTTCAGTAAAGGACACTACTGGTCCCTGGCACTCCTCGGCCCGAGGTCTTTTCTGCCGGACCTGGTACACATGCTGCAAGTGCTTTACCTTCTGGGTCTCCCCCCGTACTTTGTTTTCGTTGACCTTCGAGTGAATTACATTAATTACCCGAGGTCCTTCTCCCTGCGGTTGCTGTGTTGGGGGAGGTGGAGCTTCTGGTGCCTGAGGCAGTCTTGCCTGCTCTTCCCTTGTCCTGGCCTCATCTACAAGGTCCCTCAAATGGCCTTGCCTTACCAGGTCTTCCAGGTGTGCTTTCAGGGCTCTGCAACCCTGAGTCAGATGCACATCTTCATTATGGTAAGCACAATGTTTACCAAGGCTTCTTCCCATAAACTCTCCTGGTACCCTTGCTGGTGCTCTGAAATAGGGTTGGGTTCGGATTTTATCAAGAACTTTGTGAATTGGGATTCAGAATACAGTTGTGACTGCCTGTGCAGCCCTCAGTCCTATCTCTTGTTGTTGGATCCATTGTTACCTCGGCCTCGCTTCGGCGAGCCGTTTCCTTTCTCTTTCTTTGCCGCCTTGGTTCCTGGCGCGTCTTTCTCGGCTTTGGCATATTTCTCAATTCTGGCCATGAGCTCCTCCATGCTTTTTGTAATGTCTTTGCCAAGGACTTTCGTAATGGACAGTTATCTTTTAGGCCGTTCTTGAAAGACACGACCGTCACCTCTTGGTTGCACTCTGGTATTTGGTTGAATACCTCATAATACCTTTTAGCGTACGCCCTAAGGCCTTCATCCTCACTGATTCTCAGAGCCATCAGGGCGTCTACCCTTAATGGATGCAGTTTGTTTGTCATGAACCTAGCCACGAACATCTCAGCCAGGCCTTCCCAGGTCTTCACACTTCCTTTCAGCAATTTGTGAAACCAATCCGATGCAATCTCCCCAAAGGATGAGGGGAACACCTTGCAAAGCAACAACTCGTTCCCAGTGTACAATGCCATCGAGTTTAGGTATAAACTGACGTGAAAGTTGGGGTCCGACTTATCATCGTATATCTAGAACCTCGGCATACTGAACCTTTTCGGGGCCTCGAATTTGTCCAACTCCACCGAGAATGGTGTTCTCGGCTTAACAGGGGAAGTTACCTCGGCATTTTGTTGCTTCCTCTTGAGGTAAGCTCTCAAGTCCTCTTTTGTCCGCCTAGGAGCTCGGCTATCTCCTGATTTCAGTCTTTTAGGTGCACTACTCTCAGCTTCGTTGTGAGCCCTTTTTGACCTTTCTTCATTGGTTGCATCGAAGCACAACTCCTGCCTTTGAACATGCCGATGTTCTCTAGGGTCTGCTTCCTTGGTGCGGTGTGTCCTTCGAGATTCTTTCCTTCTCAGCTCTCCTCGCCCGACCTCCCTTGAAGGCCGATGAGAGTGTTTTTTGCTCCTGGTGTGCTGGGGGCTACAGGGATTGTTTTCTGTCCTCCCTTCTGGGCATTGGCCGCTGGAATCAGCGTATCTTGCAGCGAGAATTGTGGCTACATGACGTTGTTTTGCATCATGAAATTGACGACCGATTACAGGTCTGCCAATTTATTCGCCATCCCCTTCATTTCTTCGTTCCTCCGTAGGCATCTATCTTTCCATACTTGGAGGTTATCTTCGTTATAGTACTCGTTTCGATCTGATTTCTTCTGTACGTCGCCCTCCTGGTCGACGTCCTTTCCTTCGTGATTCTTATCACGAGTCTCCTCGTTGCAATTGTCTCCTTCGATGTCAAGGTCAATAGGTCTTCCACTCCCAGCAGGAGTGTCGTCCCCAACCTTCTCTCTCTATCCGTCGTTGGCCATCTATTCTCCTTTCTTTCCCACAGACGGTGCCAAATTGTGTGAGTGAATTTCTAACCACACTGCCAACTCAGTATTCAACTGGAGAGCACTAGCAGAATAGATGGCGCCTGAGTGACCTGCAACAGAAAGAAGAGATTCCAGCGATGGTTCATCCACCTGGGGGCACTCCGATGAACAAGTCAGTTATCTCCCCAAGATAGATAAAGTGCTTAACTCACTGTTCAGAATATAAATTGCGTACCTTAGACCCATGGGGGTGCCTCTCTTTTATAATTAACCCAATCTTAGTCCCAATAGAAGCCTAGCTTTAATGGACTTCAACTCAATACTTATCTTGGACTCTCCAATAGATAAAGACAAACTCCCTAAGAGCTTTATCCTTATCTAGGCTGAGGTCCTTTCTCATTTTAGGACTCTTCTCCCTTATCTGCTTATCTCGGGCTCCGATATCTTCGGAGATAACCTCGGCCTAGCCGAGATCACCTCGGCGTCACACCCAGGACACGTGGCACCCCGGCTGACACATCGGCGTCACCTTGGCCACATGTTGGTATTTAGAAAATACATCCCCACCTATATATATGTAATTTGTGAAAAAAGCCACAGCCTTCTCGATATATATATTTATATTAAACAAAACATAACAATGATTTTAAGTACAAACTCATATACACATTACATAAATTACATAAGAGAAAAGAACATTAAACAAACATAAACACTGAAAAAGCAAAAGTATGCGTAACAACCATTAACTCATTATTATTGCAAACATTTGTGAACAGTAACTTGCAGCTTCGAATTCAAACCACCCTCAAAAACTCTTTTCACTTAAGAGTCAGCCAGAGATGTCAATGGCCTTGACCTCAAGCTTCTTCTCTTGTTTAGAGCAGAAGCCAGAGAGATACAAACTCGTAGATACGCGTCGTTTAATCTATCTATCTGCCACGATGTAATCGCAATGGAAATCTCTATCTATTTTTATGAGAACGGAGACATGACACACCGAACAAACTCTAACTCGTTTGGCAAGTAGTTGTTTTAGTCAAAAAGCTAAAAAGTTACTAAAAAAATCAAAAAGTCTATAACCTATACCAAAAAGTCAAAGATTCCCTTTTCTCTCTACTTTTTGCACATCTTTTCGTAAAAAGCCAAAAAGTCACCCCAAACATACTAATTTTTTTTACCTTATATTTTAACCAAAAAATCAAAAAGTTACTAAAATAGCTTGTTCCCAAACGAAGCTTCTACATTCTTCCTTCCTTCCACCTAGTGTACGTCTATATCTACTACTACTAGTGTTTTAGTTATTAATAATTTGTTTTATTTTGGTTTTAGAAAATACTTTTAAAAAAAATTTATTTTGTTATTTTTCGTTTTTTTTTTTTTTGTTTTTAATAAATTTTTTAATATTTTAAGTAAATTTTTTAAAAAATTTTTAGACACTTAATATAAATTCACTTAAAAAATATAATATTTGTGAAAAAAAATCTTTAAAAAATTCACTATATAAAAAATATGAAAATTTAATACATTTTTCATATTTTTGTATATTTATTAATTTTTTTCACAAATATTTTACTATTTAGATACATCTAAATAAGGTGTATTTAAAAAAATAAAAAAAATTACTTAAAATTTTAAAAATATTAATTAAAAATAAAAAATACGAAAAATAAAAAAATTCAATTTTCAAAAAAATTAAACTTAAAGCAAACCAAACTGAATAATTTCAAACAATGTATAAGATTGGTGGTGTCCACTCTTTGATTCATGGGCCCGGACTAGTTTTGCTTAGGGAAAATTACCCATAGGTCCCATGTGAAACATGTGGTCTCCATTTAATCCCAAAACTTTTTCACTGCACCCAAAAGTCCTTTCCCCTCTCTCTCTCTGTTTTTTGCTTCCCTTCCTCTCTCGTTTTTTTTTCTGGTTTTTTGCTTCCCTCTTTACGACCTTCCGATCGGAACATCTATGCCGATCTGAACCTCTGCGGCACCACCGTCACCACTTTCTCCACCACGCAGATCGATTATTGACGCCGAAGATCTGATTAGAGTGACCAGATTTGGTACGATGCAGAACTGAAGAACAATAAGACGATGAAGAACAAGAACAAGAAGACGCTCATCCTCAGATCTGTGCTTAGATTGAACAGATTTGTGTACATATCTTTGTCAATTTCTCTCTCTTTCTCTCTCTATTTACAGATTTTTTTTGGGATAGTTGTTGATCTATGGTTGTTGTTGCTGATGATGAAATAGATCTATAATATCATTGAAACAGATCTGTAATGACTCAGATTTGTACAGCTATCACACAGATTTGTAATGAGAAAATTTTCGAATTCTGAACAAGTAATTTTCGAGTTTTAATTACAGGCGGTGAAAACTGTAAAATTTTGCAGTTTGAATTTTTTTTTTTTTTTGTGCTGGAATGAATCATGGTTTAAAACTGTAAAATTTTGCAGTTTTATAACATGCTTTAGAACTGTAAAATTTTACAGTTTCATAACATGTTTTAAACATTCCGACGACTTTCCGGCGATGTTGAACATTCCGACGAGTCTCCGGCGACCGTTTGACGGAAGTCCGACGATAGTAAGATGTGAACAGTGTCTGTAAATTAAAAAAAAAAAAAAAGAATTTTTTGGTAACAATTAAAAATGTGTTGGACTAATTGGTGCAAGTATTTTGTTTTGGGATTAGCTGGATCTTGAACTTAGTACATGGGACTTATCAGTAAGTTTCCCTTTTGCTTATACTCTTGACAGGCTTGGGCCCAGTCATTTTCAACTGTCTATATTCAAGCCTAGTGGAGCCCTGTGCTTTTTCTTAGTTGCACCCAAAAAAAAAAAAAAAAACTAAAAATCTATTTTATAGATTTTTTTAAAAATAAATCATCTATTTTAGAGCCATGTGCTTTTTGTAAAAAAAAAATAAAATAGCTTTTTTTTATAAAAAAAAAAATTATTTCACATCTTTCAGTTTTTAACTTTATTCATTTATAAATTATTGTCAGTAATATATTATATTATCTTCAAAAATGTTTCAGACCTCTAAATGAGGAGTTCTAGAGTAACCTTTAAAGGTAAGCCTTACTTTATAATTTGATGTTTCGACTTGTGATTTTGTATTTTTTTTAATGTATTATCACATCACTAAAGCTGATATTAAAACTCCAACTCTCGTATCATTACTGTATTACCTTTCATTTTTATTAGTATTTTTTCATTTCTAAAGTTAGAAAAATAAACTCATTTTTGTCTACTGTTGTTTGACCCGCCACCTCCCTTATTCGTCCTAATCGACATGACACGAAGGGAGCACCAATTGCAAATATATTTTTTCACATTGCTTTCTAAATTTATCATATTCTGGAAGGAAAATGCTTGTCTACAAGAATTATTATTCAGAATTAGCTTCCACAATAAGGTGGCAGTGTTTTTCCATTGGGTAATGCTACATCCCATTAAAAATGGTGCTTTAAAGCACCACTAATGAGTTAGCAAGCACTTTTAAAAAAAAAATAAAAAAAAAAAAAGACACAAGCAGTGGGCTCCGTCCACTGCCACATCACTAGTGGTGCTTTTAGAGCACCACTTTTAATGGTCTCAAGCATTATTATTTTCGATTTGTGTGTCGCAACTTATTTTGGAATCATTGCATGATGGTCTCATTTTCAGTGCTATTATATATATCTCATTTTCAATATTTGTGATTAGATAATCATTTCTCTACTAATCTCTCATGTGATTACGCAATTAGTATTTGGGTAAATTGTATTACTAGTCCTTATATTTTGATCTTTGTATCATTTTGGTACCCATAATTTCAATTAATTTGATTTTAATTCTAAATTTATGATTTTATTTCAATTTAATCTAATCAATTACAACTCTTAGCATTTTTTATAAAAAATATACATATAAGTGGTTTGTGTCATATTTTTTTATAGTAAAATTATAAATTTATTAAATTCAGTGAGTTGACCTCAACCAATTCAGTAATTATTTTCCATCAAAAACACTAACGACATTACTAATTGGACTAAATTGACACAAAAGAATTGAGTCAATTGAAAATGGAGGAATCAAAATAATACAAGGGACAAAATGTAGGGACCATCGCTGTATTTTACCCTTAGTTTTTGTGATTTTCATCTTTAAAAAGTTCTTTCTACTATTGTAGTCTTTACTGATAAAAGCAATAGATAAATCCTATCTACCCAAGCAACTAGATTGAAACTTCCTAAAATTTTATTAGACTCTTTGTAGTGCGTTTAATTTTTATAAATCAACGGAGTCAATTTTACTTGAATATATGAATAAGTTTATTTTTATCACGCTTCGGATTTACAAAATCTAAACCTATAAGAATATTTTAGACTATATAAATATATGAATATCATTCAAATCATATTTTATATTCGTTACATACATCATATATTCATCATCTGTATGACGTGAACATGCTATATGTAAATCAAAACAAATCAACATGTTTAAAGAAGTGACCAAGGGCTTACACAAAAGATAGGGTTCAACCAACAATAACACTCGACCTACAAAAACAAAGGCCCTAAGCTAACTTATCAAGGAGCTCTTCTAGCTCACATCCACATTCTCACATCGACTTTAGGGTCATGACTCAACGTTATTAGTTGAAAAAAAATGTAACAACATAAGATAAACATATAGTCTAGTAGAGAGATCTTTAATTCCAATAATATCAATTCACACGTGTATGGTCATCATGTTATGTCATATGTATAGTCGAGTTCAAAATCCATTTTTGTTTTAAATCATCATCTCGACTTTTCATAGTTCGACCAAAGCATTCAACTTTTGGTTAAAACCAACAAATCATCCATTATCATTACAACGTGAATGCCTAGGTCAATGTATCTACCAATAGTCTGTTATAGCACCACCTAAACACCACCACTTTACCGATTGCTAACTAAAAAGAAATTGATATCTTTACCACGTGGGTTTTTGGTTTTTTACCGTGGGGTCTCAACCCAATTTATCATCATTTCTATACTCTACTTGGATTCACCATTATTATCTCAACTTAAAATTTTAATTTCAAATCAATGTTCAATTCAAGTTTCTCAACATTCAAATCATTTTCTAACAACAACAACAATTTACCAATGGATTTTCTCAATCTCAACAATTCAACATTTTTCATTTTTCATTTCTCGAAATGCTTTTGAATTCACCTAAGGTTGATAATTTGTACAACAATACAATTATTCACCAGTTGTCAATAATTACAAGATTTCTAACAAAAGCCATATGTCATAAATAGAAGGAACTCATTCAATTACAAGATATCATCACCGTTGTCACAATTGCTCAAATTTCACAAATTAGGGTTTTGAAATTTAGGACCTTCTCAAATTTAAAGCATACTTTTAAGATAATTTTTTAGAAAAATGCATTTGATAAGAAAATATTGAGAAATAACCAACATTTGGTCAAACTTTAAGTATCTACAACTCATGATGAAAATCTTTACACAACACTAAAAGTTTTATAAAGAAAATACCACATATAAATCCATGAACGTCATATTACTTAGAATAAAGAAATCACTACCCAAACTGAAAATTAGAATCAGCAAATGTGTGACATTTTGTTCCACATGACCGCTCGAGCGGTAAAAGTACCGCTCGAGCGAAGATTGCAAGCATCCAGTAGTTTTGCAGATCAGAGTGGATCGCTCGAGCGAACCAAGGGTCGCTCGAGCGAAGATTCAGGGCTCTCAGTATCTCGTTTTGTAGACAAAAGTACTAAGAGGTGTTGTTCACCACTCCAGTGATGAAAAGACCGCCCGAGCGGTCTACGCTAATTTAACAACTTTAAAAGTTGCTTTTTAGATTATTTCTCCATCTTTTCTTTTCTACCTTCTTTCCCCTCCCTCTCACTCCAAAAAACCCTAAGCTCCTCACTCTAATACTTTTCATTTCACTAAGATCTAAGTCTAAATTGCTTGTAAGAAGTATAAGTGAAGATCTTTCTTTCTACCGATTGGATTTCGTCTTTGCAAAGGATTCTCCTAGAAGTCTAGCTTTCTTGCTCTTTGATTAAGGTAGGATTACTTGTAACTTAGTATCTCTTTGTTTTGAAGAGGATTATATGGTATTGTTGTGACTTTATGCCTTAATTTGAAGACTGAGTTAGATTAAACTTGGTATTTCACAAAAAGGGAAATTTTACTCAACTTTTATTCAAGTTTCCTCTAATTTTCCATGTAACATGAGTATTAATGGTGAGAATATATATATATGAAAATGAAAAGAAAGCCCCAAATTTATTAAACCCTAATTTTGAATTTGAGTAGAGAATGATACGTGGATGGAAATTTCCTTAAATTCTTGGAATTTTGTGAATAATCACGATGTGGGACATATGGATAGTGTTGTGGTGTTGAAATTGTTACTTGGGAATTGATGCTTCTTGAATGTTATATTTTTTAGTTATCTCGTATAATGTTAAATGCTTGTATACTTGGAACAAAGTTGAGTAAGGTGGTAATGTGAATAGGAGTCCGGGTTAAGAGTCTGTTTTGAGAATGTGGTGTTGTGTTGGTACCCGCACGAGGAGTCAAGGTGCCCAATTGCCCTGTTTGCGCTTATTGCCGGATAAATATGGGAAAATATTTTTGTGTGTCCACTAGTCTTGCCGTGTTGCAGTCGGCAAAAGTGGAAAAATGGATGTTTTTAGGTGCCCACGTCTTGCCGTATAATAGTTGGTAAATGTGGGGATGAAGTTAAATGGAAGCGACTTACGTAAGTGATTTGAACTCTTGTAAGGGACTCTTGGTGCATTCCTCTTTCTAATGTTGAGAACAGTTGAGAACGTTTTTGTGTTGGACAACAGTGCACTAAAATGTTTTATTTTATTTATCAACTTATTACCTAGTTGATTTCTTTATCAATATTAATTATCTTGTGTTGTTTTAGTTATAACGGTGTCATGTGCTTGTTCAAATGATTAAATACTTGGTTAAGTGTATCCCTACTGGGCACACAGCTCAAACCTAATTGATTTTTTAAGAATTGGTGAGACACCTCCGTAGTGACTTGAAGGTTGCACTTATATTCTGCTAGGAAGTTAGGCCCAAGAGATTTAATTGTAGAAGTGTAGAGTTGTGTGTCAAGCACAGTAAATCTATTTTGTTGTATTGGATGAAAACTTAAAAACTTTTGTATGCCTTAATGGCAAATTTCTTTTGTATGGTCTTCTAGCTTATTGAACTTACCCAAAGGCATGGACTGAGATTAATCTGTAAGCTTGGAATTGTAAATATTGAACCTTAGTTCAATGAGAAAGAGGACTTTATTGTATTATGTTGTGCATGGTTGTGGTAGATTCTTGCAAGAAATTTTGGGGTGTTACAAATTGGTATCAGAGTTCACCAAGTTTGAATACCTTGGGCTCGTGAGAAATGACATTTTTCGTAATAGGTTTACTAGGTTAGGATGGGGCGCATATGTACTTTGCATGTCATGTATGTTTATGTGGTTATGTTGGTATGGGGTTAAGTTTCTAGGATACAACTTGAGCCTATTGCATTCATCGAAATCCTTTTGGAAAGGCATCTGATCAATGCTCTTTCTACTAGGAGGTCTTTGAGTACGAAGGGACTAGTCAGTATCTTAGAAGAGTAACTCATTTGTGCTCTATGTGCTTATGTGATTTTGCAGTTTGTCGTATATGGTGGAGATTCATGTATCGGTGTATAATGTGTAAGTTAGTGTATGGTGCATGGTGTATGGATTGTGAGTTGATTTTTCTCTCTTTTTATCTCTTATAGGATGTTTGGACAAGGAAGAGGTCGTGGTAGACCTCGTAGGAGTGGCCAGGACATCCCGGCTCAACAAGATCTTCCTCCCCAAGAAAAATGAGTGGGATAAAATGATGCGGCCATCCCTCCGGCCCAAGATGCAATTGGGGCATTGGCCAGGGAGATGGCAGGGGCTTTCCGAGAGTCCATAGAGATTCTTAGAGCCGAGCAAGCGGCTAGGACAGTTGAGGGGAAACTAAAGCTTCATTTTTGAAAAATGAGTTCTTTGCGTTTGAATCCCGCTGAGGTCAGTGGTGGACCCGACCCGATAAAAGCGGTTGGGTGGCTAGAACAAATTGTAAAATCCTTTTAGAACTTGGACATCTGTGAGGACGAATTACGGGTGGCATTAGCGGCTTATCAATTGAAGGGAGAGGCCGGACAATGGTGGAAGTATGTCAAGAATAAAGTAGAACACAATTGGGAAACGTTTACATATGCCTTCCAAGAAAAGTTCCTCCCTCCTACTGCTAGGAAGCAACTGAGGAAATAGTTTGAGGAGTTAAAGCAACTTGATACAATTGTGGCCGAGTTTGAAGTCATATTCACAAGTTTATCTTGTTTTGCACCATAGTTGGTAGCCACTGAAAAATGTCGATGCTTAGAATTTGAGAAGAGGTTGAGGCCAAAAGTCTTAATGAAAATAATGGGCAACATGATTCATGATTATGACCGCTTAGTGGAAGCTGCAGCCCATGTAGAAGTTATGGTGGAAGTAAAGGAGGCTAGACAAAAATTGAAGAGGACGAGACATCTTGAGTCCCGGGGCAAGTTGAGGTCCTTTAAGAAGTCTAGGGGTTCATCATCATCATTTCAGTCACTCTCACAACAAGCCAAATTTTCTGACTTTGTGATGGGTGGAAGTTTAAGGAGCATGGGTTGAATTAGTGGTGCATGTTATAAATGTGGCCAGGTTGGTCACAAAGCTTCGGAGTGCGGACAGAAAGGTGGACCACAGTCTCAAGTTGTTCATTCTCAGAATCTGTCATAGAATAGGGGTCAGCCACCATCTTGTTATTAGTGTGGTCAACAGGGGCATTTGAAGAAGTTTTGTCCACAAAGAGCAGGGTCCACAAGTGTGACCGGATCTCTCCAGTCTGGAGGTTTTCAGATGGGCCAAAGACAGAGATAGTCTTACCAACCAACCCAGTCAGGCCAGGCATTCAAGGTCATACAGAGGGTCATATTTGCACAATCTACACAGCAGACCTATGTCCACGATGGTGATTTGGGAGACCAGAGATCACAGGGAAGAGTGTATGCTGTCACCGCTTCAAAACAGTCTTTAGGACTATCGGTTGTGAGAGGTACATATCTCATTTTCAATACCTGGGCTAGTGTATTGATTGACACTGGGGCATTTCATTCATTTATAGTAACTTCTTTTGCATCGTTGTTGGGGTTAGAAAGTAAGCAACTAAAATCTGCACTTACGGTAGAGTCACCTATTGGGGGTAAAGTTAGCTTGACCCAGGGATGTCATGGGCGTGTAATTGAGGTCGCTGGTCGACAACTTCTGTTTAATTTTGTATTGTTGGAAATGCCGGGTTTTGATGTTATTCTTGGCATGGATTAGTTGTCTTCTTATTGGGCTATTATAGATTGTTATCGAGGGAGAGTTACAGTATGCACGTCAGGCGGTGATTGTTTCACATTTTTGGGAAATAGGAATGATAGGTCTTTACTCTCATCATACTACCCACGCGGCCGAGGTGAATTTAGTTCCCTTTTAGCAACCTTTTTAGATGACGGAAATAGTACAATTCGGTATGGGTTTCTAAGGGTAGTATATGAGTATTCTGATGTTTTTCCTAAAGATGTCACTAAATTATCTCCTTACCAGGAAATTAAGTTCTCTATAGACTTAATACCGAGTACTGCACCTATCTCCATGCCACCCTATAGGTTCACTCCAGCTGAATTGGTTGTTCTAAATGAACAAATACAAAAGTTACTAAGTAAGGGCTTCACACATCCTAGCACCTCACCTTGGGGAGCCTCGACCTTATTTGCAAAGAAAAATGAAGAAAAATGATGGGTCATTAAGACTGTGCATAGATTACCGTAAATTGAATCAAGTTACAGTTAAGAACAAATACCCTTTGCCTAGAATAGATGATCTTTTTGATCAACTCAAAGGTTCTCATTGTTTTTGGAAGATAGATTTAAGGTTAGGGTACCATCATATACGAGTTAGGCAGAAAGACATTCCCAAAATGACTTTTCATACTCGTTATGGTCACTATGAATTCTTGGTTATGCCATTTGGTTTAACTAACGAACCAGCTACATTTATGGATCTAATGAACCGAATCTTTCAAGAGTTTCTTGATAAATTTGTGGTTGTTTTCGTGGATGACATCCTTATTAATTCACCTTCTGAAGAGGAACATGAAGGACATTTTCGTACTATTTTACAACTTCTTAGGGAGTATCATCTATATGCTAAATATGAAAAATGTGAGTTTTGGCTTCTAGAAGTGAAGTTCTTGGGTCATGTAGTCTCCGGAGATGGGGTTATGGTGGATTCCTCAAAGATAAAAGTAGTACTGAATTGGGAACCACCTAAAAATGCTCCTAAAATTCATAGTTTTCTGGGTTTAGCTGGTTACTATTGCCGATTTGTGAAGAATTTATCTTCCATAGCATCACCTTTAACAAGATTAACAGGAAAGGGAGTGAAATTCGTTTGGAGTGAAGCTTGTGAGAGTTCTTTTCAGGAACTAAATCTCAGACTGACTACCACTCCTATTCTCATTATTCCATAATGTGGCTTAGGGTATACTGTATATTGTGATGCCTCTAAGGAATTAGGAGGTGTTTTGATGCAAGAAGGCAAGGTAGTAGCATATGGTGCACGACAACTAAAACCTCATGAGAGAAACTACCTGATGCACGATTTAGAGCTTGCCACCATTGTTTCGCCTCGAAACTGTGGAGACATTTTTTGTATGGTGAGAAATTTGAAGACCTTGTTGAGAAATTCGAAACTGTGTTAATATGGACTTTGTTGCAGACCTTCCTAGAATACAAAGAAGTAATGATACGATGTCAGTGATTGTAGACAGACTTACTAAATCAGCCTACATTCTTGCCATGAGCATAGGAGATTTTATAGAGTTACTAGCTGGACTTTACATCCGTGAGATTATTTGCCTCCATGGGGTTCCAGTGAGTATAGTGTCCGATAGAGACCCCTGCCTTACAGCCAAGCTATAGCAGAGTCTTCATAATGCTTTGGGTACCCAATTGAATTTCAGCACTTCTTATCATGTACAGACCGATAGGCAATTGGAGCGCCCCATTCAAATTTTAGAAGATATGTTGAGAGCATGTGTGCTAGATTTTAAAGGGTCTTACGAAAAACATCTACCCTTAGTTGAATTTGCTTATAACAATAGCTATCAAGCTAGTATTGAAATGGCACCTTTTGAGGCTGTTTATGGACATCCTTGTAGATCACCGTTATGTTGGGCGGAAGTAGGGGATTCACCAATGCTTGGGCTCGAATTAGTTTGTGAGACTATGGAAAAAGAAGCTCTTATTTAGAAAAGATTGATCACGGCCCAAAGCCGTTAGAAACGCTACGCTAATCAAAGGCAACGATCGTTATCTTTTGAAGTAGGAGATCATGTATTTTTGAAGATCTCTCTGAGGAAGGGATTGATGAGATTTAGCAAGAGTGGAAAGTTATCTCCCAGATTTATCGGCTCTTTTGACATTATTGAGCAGATAGGAGAAGTTGCTTATCATCTTGCTTTACCACCTCAACTCTCTGGGTGGATAATGTGTTCCATGTATCAATGCTTTGCAAATATGAATCCGATCTCTCTCACGTGTTAGATTGAACAGAAATTGAAGTTGACGAAGATGTCTCTTTTGAGGAAAGTCTGATCCAAATCCTTGATGCACGGGAGCAAGTGTTAAGGAATAAGGCCATTCCACTAGTCAAAGTAATATGGCGCCATCACGGAGTAGAAGAAGCAACTTGGGAGCGTAAAGCCGAAGTCCACGAGAAATACCCAGACTTATTTCCAAATCTGTGATGTGTTCATTTCATCATTTTCTCCATATATTTGACAAACTGGATGTAACTTATATTTTCTAGTTCTTCTCTTTCCTTATTTTAGAATTAATTAATTGTCTATTTGGAGTTGCTAAAGATCAATGAGTACACTATTGTTGCTATATTTGTCATCGTATTGAGAGTTGATGTTATTTCGGGGACAAAATTTCCTAAGGCGGAAAGATTGTGACATTTTGTTCTAGGTGACCGCTCGAGCGGTGAAAGTACCGCTCGAGTGAAGATTGCGAACATCCAGTAGTTTGCACGTTAGGGTGGACCACTTGAGCGAACTAAGGGTCGCTCGAGCAAAGATTTAGGATTCCCAATATCTCATTTTGTAGACAAAAGTACTAAGAGGTGTTGTTCACCGCTCAAGCGATGAAAAGACCACTCGAGCGGTCTACGCGAATTCAACAACTTTAAAAGTTGCTTTTTAGATCATTTCTCCATCTTTTCTTTTCTATCTTCTTTCCCCTCCCTCCCACTCTGAAAAACCCTAAGCTCCTCACTTTAATACTTTTAATTTCACTAAGATCTAAGTCTAAATCACTTGTAAGAAGAGAAGTATAAGTGAAGATCTTTCTTTCTACCGATTGGATTTCGTCTTTGTGAAGGATTCTCCTAGAAGTCTAGCTTTCTTACTCTTTGATTGAGGTAGGGTTACTTTTAACTTAATATCTCTTTGTTTTGAAGAGGATTATATGGTATTGTTGTGACTTTATGCCTTAATTTAAAGATTGAGTTAGATTAAACTTGGTACTTCACAAAAAGGGAAATTTTACTCAACTTTTATTAAAGTTTCCTCTAATTTTCCATGTAACATGAGTATTAATGTTGAGAATAGAGATATATATGAAAATGGAGAGAAAGACCCAAATTTATTAAAACCTTAATTTTGAATTTGAGTAGAGAATGATACTCAGATAGAAATTTCCTTAAATTCTTGGAATTTTGTAATAATCATGATATGGGACATATGGATAGTGTTGTGGTGTTGAAATTGCGACTTGGGAATTGATGCTTTTTGAATGTTATATTTTTCTGTTATCTCGTATAATGTTAAATGCTTGTATACTTGGAACAAAGTTGAGTAAGGTGGTAATTGTAGACACCTCATTTTGACCGGCCCTAAGACTTAGATGCTTTCTTTTGATTACCCGATTATGACAATCAGAATGTGTTTCTCACAGAATCTTCAGTAAGAGAGATGGAATTTGAGCTTTAATTCCAACCTTCACACATTTTTTGCCAAATTATTTTTCATCCAAAACTCACCAATCTCCACTCACCATCCACTTTCATAATTACACCCTACCATCCTCACTCACTGTAGACACCCCATTTTTGACCGCCCTTAAGACTTGGACGCCACTGATTGTTTACTTGGTGATGAAAGTTGTGCAGTGCAAGGATTCGATTTCTTTGGCAAGAGAAGCATCAAATCCCAACCTTACACCCCATTTTTGGACTAAAGATTTTAGACCTTAAAACCCTTTTTTTCAAAATATTTTTGAAACAAAGTTCCTACGATATTCCGAGGCTCGCATTTCGTTAAATGTTGCGCTTTTTGGTAAACCGAGCAAGGATAAAGTAGAAATGCATGAAAGAGAGGTGAAATTTTTGAAAAATCTTCCAAAACATCTTGTTTAGAGGTTTGGAGTTGAAGAAAATTTGAGGACAAGGAAGAAACCAAGTTGGGAAAGAAGTTGGCAATGAACCGTTAAGAGAGAGTCGAGCAGCCCTCGCTAAATTTGGCCTATCCATTTGTACACTTGGATTTTAGATATTAGGCCACCACCGTTGGAAATTGGACTTCGGGGGCTTCATTTTTCACTCAAGAATCTCCTAAAGCCGAGGTCAGATGAGGGAGATATGGTTGGTTGAAGTTAGGCATCAATCCGGTTGGATTGAAACTAAGTAGTCTTCACTAAAAGAGGGATATCTCTTAGAATACTTGAATTTTGATTTGAGGCTGCCATCAGTGGAAAGAAGACTTTCGGGGCTTCAGTTTAGGCTCAAGAATGACCTGAAAATGAGTCCAGATGAAGGAGATATGTTGGTTTGAAGTCGGGACCAGAACCAGTTTTTTCTGTCGGCCACTGGGGGAGTGTACTGGCCACAAATGGAGGGTGCCGGCCATAGGTCGGCCAGAAGTGACCCTTGTCGGCCACATTAGTGGCCGGTCAGCCACCAATGTGGCCGGTCGGCCACAAATGTCTAGAAAGCTCAAAATTTGCAGATATTTCTCCTCCAACTGTCATACACTGCTCCAGATATTTCTATCTTGATATTTTCGACCAAGGCTTGTATTTTTGCTATATATGGAGGCCATGTCTCTCATTTTGGGAGGTTAGAAAATTTTGGGAGCCTCTCTCTCTACAATTCTCTCTCTCTAGATTTCTCTCTCTTGCCCTTTTGTGCATACAAGAAGAGAGTGTGCATAGAAGTAGAGATACACCTTTCCTTTGCCTAGACATCCTTGATCAAAGTTGCATATCTTTGGGATGAGGTCTCTTGGAACCTATTTTGGGCTGTTGGAAGCGTGGTTTAAGCTCAGAAAAGTGGCTGATTTGTGCTGTGCTTCAAGAGGTAAAGGTCTTGCCTTGTAAGCTTTATTTTGAACACTTGCTTTGCCATCTTTACACACTATTTTGAGCTGGTTTTCAACTGTAAAAACCTCTATTTTTAAGTCCTAAAAATGGTTGTTTAAGCCTATTTTGAGGTAGGGGTTGTCTCCCATTTTTGCTCTTTGGCTTGTGAAACTTTTTGCACCATTTCTCATCACCTTCAAATCAAACTTTTTGGGCCTTTTTACCACTAAAACTCAGAGGTTTTTTAGTGACAAAAACCATGTTTTGAGGTCCAAAATAGGAGGGGTTGGCCTCCCCTCCTTGTGTCTTGTTTGCATGAGTAGATAGCCTAACATGTGAGCATGTTTTTCTATCATTTTGTGACTTGATCTCAGCATGTTTTTGCTAAGTTTTTGACCTACTTTAGCTCTGTTTTGAGCTGGTTTGGCCACTTGGGGCTTGCCTTGTATGCTTGTAGTGCAATTGTGCTTGCCAGTTCAGTTTGTGCTATGTATTAGCCTCTTATTCTAGCTCTTTCTAGCCTACTTCAAGCATGTTTTAGAACTTCATTTAAGTTGTTTTGGGATTGTTTTAGACTGTTTGTCCCTTATGAGTCTTGTCTTGCATGGCTATAGTGCAAATGGCTTCACTAGCTTTGTGTTTTAAGGCCTTTAACATGTTTTGCATGAGATGATTTCATGCCATAGCATCATTTAGCATGTGATTTCAGTGCATATATTCATGTCACTCTCTCACATATCTTACTCTCTTATCGCTTTTGAGAGTTGTGCTTTGTGCCTTGCTTGCGAACCAACATGTGTGCATGATTTTCTTGCCTTTTATGTTTCTATCTCAGCATGTTTAGGCCACTGTTTTGGCATGATTTAGCTCTGTCTGGAGCTGGTTTGATCATTCAAGCTTGATATTGCATGCTTCTAGTGTAGTGCTCTTCACTAGTCTTAATGCTTTTGGCTCTTAGCATGTTGTGCATGTGTTGCTTGCATTTTTAGCATTATGTGTCATGCCATTTCAGCACTAAAAAGTCTGCAACCTCTCTCATTTCTTCATTTTTCTATTTGTTTTGAGGATTGGTTAGCCTTAGGGTTGTGATTAAGCTTGAGATAGAGCTTGTGCTCAATGGCTTTTACTCTGTTTGAAGGTTCCTCCTAGCCAAAGGCATGATCTCTCTCATGTCTTAAAGCATCCTTTGGTTGACCCCTCTCTCATTAGAGGACTTTCACATTGGACTTAACCAACTAAAGAATGGTTTGGTAATGTAAAATGAGTAAATAAAATTGGATCAAGTAAAATATGACCAAGATAAGCATTTGTGTTGCATTGCATGTGTTTGGATCGAACGTTAATCCAAACACAAGAAAAGTGGGACGTTTCATACTCGAAGTGATGAAACGTGTCACATTGCTTGGTCGCCGTCATTCTTGATCATGCATGATAGGGTGGTGGCCATTTGAGTCTTATGTGTGTATTCTTTAAGCTTGTACAAGCTTGGTTCTTTGGCCATCATGCATGAAAATGCTTGATTGGTGGCTTGAGAGCCAAATGCCATACTCCTTTGAGCTTAAGACATGATAAGGAGGTGGCAGTACACACATTCCTTGAAGAATACACTGCTTTGCCTCTGTTTTCTCTCCATTGCAGCAAAAAAGAGAATTCCAGGGAAAGGGTGGCCGACCGGCCACCAGTGGTGGCCGACAGCGACAAATAATAGCCAATCGGCCAGTGGCAGTGGCCGACAGCCACCTATGGTAGCCGACCGGCCACCAGTTGAAGAGTTGTTCAAAGTGTTCCTGTTTTGGAGCAAAGACAGTCTATTAATTTGTGTAAGGTTCAAAAATCAAAACAAAGTGCAAACAGAGGCATCCAAAGGTAAGGCAATGGATTTTCGGGAAGAAGCCAACCGAGCATGCATGTCTCCCTCGCCCGCGAGGCCATTTTATTACTTTAATTAGTTAGCGCAGCTAATTATTAGATTTAATTTGGTTTGTAATAATTAATTAGCTTAGAATAGTTAATTAGTTGTTTTGTAATAATTAGCTTAGCTTATTTATTCGGACCCTCCTTCGTGAGGGCACAATGTTGTAATAAGTGTGCGTGCGTATGTGTATGTCTTCCAACCCCACGTCTTTCTCCCTTTTATTTATCCGCTTTCGGTGGTTAGATTAGGGTATATTTTGATTAGCATACCTTATGCTTGCATGTTTGCATCATTCATTTGTATTTCATGCACCGGGCTCGGCGCATCATTCAAACTGCATTGTATTTCAATACCTATTTGAATACGTGTATCAAAATTGTTGCATTCATATGCCATCTTAGATAGCCGAGCCTATTAGTTGCATTATTGCATGTGTTGCATTAGGCATCTAGCATAGTTAGGATCATGCATATTTCTAACTAGTTTTTGTTTTGGCTTGAGTACACTGTAAGTTTTAAGCTTTAGCATACTTGCATGAGTGTGAGTGTTGCCATGATAGCATGCTTACCATGAGGCTATGTGCTTAAATGATTAACTGCATGAATGCTTGTGGATGAAGGCTTCATTGCTTGAATTGGGACAATTCGACATGTGTGAGTTTTTAAGCCCACTTTGCGAAGTGGCAAATCATCATGTTTTAGCCCATCATGTTTGATGGAAAATCCGCGCTTTAGCCTACTTGAGGGTGGCATTTTCACACCATTTTCGAAAACAAACATGAGTTGATTTGTTCCAATTCTCGCGATTTAGTCTATACTTGTGTGTGCGTCACATAGTAAAGTTAGCTAATAATCAGAATAAGAACACATGTGTTTATAAAATAACATATCATGCTTAGTAGAGGCCGATCCTTTGATCGGGTGAGCGGGGGTGCTCATTTTAGGACCTTCCCATCTCGTACCCAAGTTCCCGAACCGAGGCAACTTTGGTGATGACAGACACATGGCCTTTGGCATGAGTCAGGGTTTCCTAAATTTTCCAAAAATAAAATATTTAGGTGGCGACTCTGTAATCTAGCAAAGCAGTCCAGTTTTGGCATTATTTGACTCAAAATCTGATTTTTCCAAAATGATTTGCCGGATTGGACTCTTTGGTGTTTATCAGTCTCACATTGCACTTTGTGAGATTAGATTCAGAACCGTGACAAGAGTCCGAACTGTAGGACCAATTCGCGCCTCTCCGAAAGGGGGCACGTGAAGAAAGTCGAGTCCACACTCGCCATCTACTTTCATAATCACATCCCACCATCTCCACTCACCATCCACTTTCATAATTATAACCCACCATCCCCACTCACCATCCACTTTCATAGTGACACCCCACCATCTCCACTCACCATCTACTTTCATAATCACATCCCACCATCCCCACTCACCATCTTCTTTCATAATCACACCCCACCATCTCAACTTATCATCCATTTTCCTAAATCACACACCACCATCACCATTCATCATTCACCTCCATTATACATTGTCCCCTATTAGCTCCATTATCTTCCCTAAATGCCCCATTTTGTCTTCCACTTTGTCCTTCACTTTGTCTTCCAATTTGTCCTCCACTTTGTCCGCCACTTTGTCTTCCACCATTGCCCACTTGCATTGGCTATATAATGAGAGCTCTAGTCTTGAATTTGGGATGAATTTTAAGAAGAGAAGTGTAGAGAGAGAAGAATAAAATTGTGTTAAAATTTAAGAGAAAAGAAACAAGAGAGTTGTCTTGCCAAACTAGTGAAGTTACATAGCCTCTTACATATTATCTTCCCTTGTCAAAACCACTCAAAGCTTTAATCAAAGAGAGAGTATTCTTGCCAAGAAAAAAAAGTGATCATACACTTGTTCAAAACTGTCATTCTAAGCTCAAATTCCAAGCTCTTGAATTGAGAATTAAGATCATAATTCACAACCTTGAGGGTGATCAAGAGGAAGTTTGAAAATCAAGAAGTTCAATCTTTCTTGAAAGGTGAATTTTCAATTCTTTCATTTTTCTTGCATGTTCTATCTTATGTTTGTTTTCTTGTGTTAGTTTCATATTAGTTTTGTTGTACTCTTGCATGTTTTATCTTATATTTGTTTTCTTATTTTAGTTTCTTATTAGTTTTATTGTAATCTTGCATGTTCTATCTTATATTTGTTATCTTATTGTCGCGATCCCAGTTTCGATCCTTCTTTCAAGTTTTGCCACTTCGACTGGGCCAGTTGGGGATTGAGCTGTCCGGTCAGCTCGTGGGGTTCGAGGGGGCAGCTCCCTTGGTGGGTCCAAGGGCAGCGTCCCCGAAGCAAAAATACAAAATGCATTCGAAGTTGCTTGTCCGCTCGAGCGGCCGTTTATGCGCTCGAGCGGAGAATGTTTGGTTCCAGAAGTTTGACCTGTCTGCAAAAGTACTGGGAAGGTGTATTCGATGATCGAGTGGGGCTTTCCACGCTCGAGCGGACCATGTTATATCAGTTCGTGAATCTGATATTTCAGATCACTTTTGTGTTCTCTCTCTCTCTCTCTAAAAACATTTCCTCTCCCTTCTCTCTACTTTTCTCTACGCCAAATTGGATCATAACCTTGACTTCTCAAGATCCATTAGAGTTCTGCTATAGTTTCTTCATCAAAGTTGGTTAACTTCTCGAGGGCTTTGTTGAGTGCGGTGAAGATCGATTTTCGACACCGTTGATTTTAGGGGTTTCATCTCATTTCTTCTTCAAAACTTGAGGTAGGGATTTTCTTAGAGTTATATATATGTTTTTGCAAGATCTATAAGATTTTCGAAATTATCTTTCGATAGCTTTGAAAATTGATTGTTGATTCAAGAAGTTGAGCGATTTTGAAAGTGGGTTTGTTTCTTGTTCTTTTAAAATGATCTTATGGGTTTTGATCTTCGTTGATTGAAGAAAATATGATTTTGGAAAATTTTCTTTCAAAAGATTTGAATTGTATAGTTTTGGTGAGAAAACCTAGAATTTGGGGGTTTTTTTCTTTAGAGACTAAAAATCCATAAATGATATTGTTATATTTATTTTATGTGTCAAAATAAATGGATATTTGGAAAATTTCTTATTTATATTTATATAAATGATGAATTTCAGGGAATATGAGAATTATTATTCATTTTGGAAATTATGGTTCAAAACGTTGAAATAGTCTTGAAATGACTAATTGTTGAGGATACTTGAGAAGAGAGAATTGTGTTATTCCTTGGATAATGAATTGGAATAAAAGTATTTATATTCGTCTTGTGTTATTGGCATATCAATTCATTTGATTACATTAAACTTTGAAAGTTGATTTGAAAACTTGCATTGAGAAAAGAATATTGATAAACAAGTTTTCATGGAATAGTTTTGAGGTAAATATGTTGGTAAGTCTTGATAGGTGGTGTAGATGATATTGAATAAGTTGGCCTGAGAATCCGAGGTGAAAGACCGAAAACCCGCGTGGATAGGTGTCGAGCCTTCCGGTTAATACCCGTAAAAATGACAAATTGGTAGTATTTGTATAGTCTACTTGCAAACACCGACCTAGGGATTACCAGAGTCGTATTTACCGCTCTTGAAATGAATTGTTAAGTTTTGAAGAATTGAAATTGCATGACATCATTGAGCATGAGGGTTTTCAAATATGAAGATGTGATTTTCTTTCAAAAGAGCATAGCATGGCATGTGCATTTCATCTATTGAGACTTGTATAAAATGTATATACTTTGTTAAGGATTTTCTGCTGGGCTTTATGCTCACCCTACTGAATTTTTGTGCAGGAAAAGATGTGGTGATGCCGCCTAACTAAAGGCAAGGAAATGTGTGTTGAGAGTACGAGACTCTCATTTTGTTGTGACTCTGTGTGTAAGCCAAGGGCTATATGTATGTGGGTTTGAATAACCGTTTTGTGTAACCAGGCTCAAGCCTTGGAAACTTGTAAACCCTTGGGGATATTTATTTGTTTATTTACTTGTTGTTGGATTAATGTATTGTTGTATGAAGAACTATTGTATCATGTAATGTAAGTTTGGAGATTTATATTCGGTTTTCCTTGAAAGAGCCATGATTGTTGTATTATCATTTGGACTAGAAATTTGAGGCGTTACAACTTGGTATCAGAGCTACCGGGTTTGAATACTTGGAGCTCGTGGGAAGTGGTTGTTTAACCACAATGGGTTCATTTAACATGCTTAGGAAGTGTTATGCATTTTGTGACTATGTGATAACATGCTTATTTGAGTAAATGGGTATGGGACTGGACTTTTGGGATGTTGTTTGCACCTGTTAAATTCCTTGAGGTCTCATTAGAAGGGTACTTGATCAATACTCGTTCTACTAAGAATTCTTGATTTTTCGTGGGACGGATTTCATCGTAAAAGAATAGTCCGTATGTGTTTACATGACTAAGTGCTTATGTAGAGTGAAATTGAATTGTGTATATGGTAGAGAAATATCTGGAATTGTTGTAGTCGAACGTGTGAGTCAAGTTATGAGCACATATGAGTTAATGTGCTAAATTATTTGTCTTGTGTCCTTTATTGGGATGCCAGGAAGGGGTCAACTCCGTGGTGGTAGAGGCGGGAGGCGTGGTAGGGCTTGCCGAGGTGTGCATGAGGTATTGGTCCATAGGGTTTCGGTGCAAAAAGAAGGGTTCGGCCAAGCTAATATGGCGAGCAAGCAGGACAAGCTAATGTGGCCGAGCAGGTGGGATAAGTAGGTCAAACCGCAATGGAGGCCCTAGCTCGAGAAATGGCAGGGGCTTTAAGGGAGTCTATGAACTTGTTGAGGGTGGAGAATCAAGCCCGAGAGAACACCGCGGAGTCAGGGGCGAGTTTCCTTACTAGAGAGTTCTTGCGGGCCAAACCGGATGAGTTCCATGGTGGTCCTAAGCCCAAGAAAGCAGCTGAGTGGCTCGAACAAACTGTAAAGACATTTGAGATACTTCACATCAAAGATAGTGAACTAAGAGTGACTCTAGCGAGTTACTACCTTAAAGGAGACGCGGGTCAATAGTGGAAATATGCCAAGGGTAGAGTGGAGCTGACATGGGAAGCCTTTGTGGTTGCTTTCCAAGATAAGTACATACCTCTCACTGCTAGGGAGAGACTGAGGCAAGAGTTTAAAGATCTCAAACAACTCAACATGCCCATGGTCGAGTTTGAGGCAGTCTTCTCTAGTTTGTCTAGATTTGCACCAGAGTTGGTGGCAACGGAAGAGCGCCGTTGTATTGAATTTGAAAATAAATTGAAAAAAAAATTATGTTCAAGCTTGTCAAAAATATGATTCGGGAATATGACCGTCTTGTGGAGATGGCAACACACGTAGAAATTTCCATACAAGCTAAAGAGGAGAGGCTTCGGAGTTCAAGGTCTATGGGCCAAGAGTCTCAAGAAGACTATAGGCAGAACAAGAAGAGCAGGAACACCTATCCATTCCAGTCCCAACCAAAGTAGTCTAGATCCACTTTTCCTTTGCCTAGTGCGCGTCCGGAAAAAGTGCATCGAGTAGCTTCTCGTGTTTCAAGTGTGGCCAACCGAGTCACAAATCCTTCTCATGTCCACAGAAGGGAGGAGAGCAGTTAATGTTATCACCACCTAACCGATCTCAAAGTTAGTCTCAGTCTTAGAATAAAGGTCAAGGGTTTAATTGTTTTCAGTGTGGTCAGCCGGGGCATATGAAGAGAACTTGCCCACAGTTGGGAGGCGCATCTAGTGCATTAGGGTTGAGGCAGACTCAGAGCCACCAGCAGACTCAATCAATCCAAGCTTCGCGAGTTCATCAGGAAGCCATTTCGGCTTAATCAGTACAACAGGCCTATGCTCCGAGAGGGAAGCAAGTTAATCAAGGGCCACAGAGGCGTGTGTATGCTGTTACCGTGCTAAAGCAGTTGCCAGAATCCTCAGTTGTGAGAGGTATTTTTGTTATGTGTAATTCTTTGGCTAATGTATTGATAGACACAGGTGCATCTCATTCATTTATATCTACTGCATTTGCTTCTGCATTGGGGTTAAAGGTAGCACGGTTAGTGCCTTCACTCAGAGTAGAGTCACCTATTGGGGGTACATTTGATTTAGACGGGGGTTGTTGTGATTGTGAAATAAAAGTTGCCGAGCGTCGACTTCCATTTGCTTTTGTGTTGTTAGATATGTCGAGTTTTGATGTCATTTTAAGCATGGATTGGTTATGTTCTTATCAAGCTGTGATTGATTGTTACCATCAGAGAGTTATGGTGTTCAATTCAGGTGGCGATCATTTCTATTTTCTGGGGAACCAAGTTGATAGAGCCTTGTCGCCAATTGTTGACCCTCGTAGTAAGAGCAAGCTTAGTGGCCTTCTTGCAACTCTCATGGACAGTGAGAGTGACAGGGCTCGTGTTGAGTTACCAAGGGTAGTTTGTGAATACCCGGATGTCTTTCTAGAAGATCTTACTAGTTTACCACCTCACCAGGAGATCGAGTTCTCTATTGAATTAGTGCCTGGTATGGCACCGATTTCCATGTCACCGTATAGATTTGCACCTGCCAAATTGCATGAGTTGAAGATTCAACTCCAAGAACTTTTAGACAAGGGCTTCATTTGCCCTAGTACATCGCCTTGGGGAGCGCCGGCTCTCTTTGCGAAGAAGAATGATGGGTTATTGTGGTCATGTATTGATTACCGCAAGTTGAATAGAGTTACAGTTAAGAACAAGTATCCCCTACCCAGAATAGATGATTTGTTTGACCAACTTAGAGGGTCTTGTTACTTCTCAAAAATAGATTTGAGGTCGGGGTACCATCAGTTGAGAATCTGGGAGAAGGACATTCAGAAGATGGCCTTTCGTACTCGTTATGGCTACTATGAATTCCTTGTAATGCCTTTTGGGTTGACCAATGCACCGGCTTCCTTTATGGATTTGATGAACAGAATTTTTCGGGAATACTTGGACCGTTTTGTGGTCGTCTTTGTGGACGACATCTTGATTTATTCAACCTCTGAAAAGGAACACGAGACTCACTTGCGGGTAGTGCTGGGTTTACTTAGTGAGCAACAATTGTATGCCAAATTTGAAAAATGCGAGTTTTGGTTAACGGAGGTGAAGTTTTTGGGGCATGTAGTGTCTAGAGAGAGAGTGACTGTGGACTCCTCAAAGATAGATACTGTACAGGATTGGGAACAACCCAAGAATGTTTTTGAAATCTGGAGTTTCTTAGGATTAGTAGGGTATTATCGACGTTTTGTAAGGGACTTCTCTAGACTAGCTGTACCTTTGACTAGGTTGACTAGAAAGGGTATCAAATTTGTGTGAAGTGAGACTTGTGAAAAGTCATTCCAAGAGCTTAAGACTAGATTGACTACCACACCGATTTTGATAATTCCGGAAAGGAGTTTGAATTACACTGTCTATTATGATGCGTCCGGGGATGAACTTGGTTGTGTCTTGATGCAAGAGGGAAAATTTGTGGCCTACGGATCATGACAATTGAAAACTCACGAGAAGAATTACTCCACCCATGATTTAGAATTAGAGGCGGTGATTTTTGCCTTGAAAATTTGGAGGCATTACTTGTATGGTGAGAAGTTTGAGGTTTTCTTGATCATAAGAGTCTAAAGTATTTTTTTTTTCTCAAAAAGACTTGAATTTATGACAACGGAGGTGGATGGAATTTATAGAGGATTATGACTTTGAGTTACACTATCATTTGGGGAAAGCCAATGTGGTGGCTGATGCTTTGAGTCGAAAATCTGTGAGTAGTTTGGTATGTATGGCCATACGGGGATGGGATATGCTAGATGTTATTGGCAAGTTTGATTTGCACTTGGGTGAGTCCGGAGAGAGTGCTACCTTGTTTACTTTGAATGCTCAACCTACCTTGGTTAGTAAGGTCATAAAGGCACAACGGGGAGACCGTGATGTGGAATCAATCCGTGTTAAGATTTCCAATGAAAAGGAAGAGAAATGTTTGAACGTTCACTCGGATCTGAGTGTACGTTACCTAGACCATTTGTTTGTACCAGAATCTTGTAGAGAGGAAGTACTTCGGAGTTCCATCACTCACGCCTTGCGATACACCCGGGAGGCACTAAAATGTATCATGATCTTAGTCGTCAGTTTTGGTGGAGGGGTATGAAACGGGATGTTGCTTTATTTGTATCGAAGTGCCTTACTTGTCAACAAGTGAAGGCCGAACACCAAAGACCAGCGGGTTTGTTACAACCCTTATCAATAGTTGAGTGGAAATGGGAGCGTGTTACCATGGATTTTGTAGTTGGGCTTCCTAGAACACAACGAGGCAATCACGCTGTTTAGTTGATTGTTGATAGGTTGACTAAGTCTACCAATTTCATTTCGATGTGCACCAGCGACTCAATTGAACGGTTGGCAGAGTTGTACATTAGAGAGATAGTTCGACTTCATGGAGTCCCTGTGACTATTGTGTCGAATAGGGATCCTCGTTTTACTGCTCGGTTATGGCAAATCCTTCAAGAGACGTTGGGAACTAAGTTGACTCTTGACACCGCTTATCATCCTCAAACCAATGGACAGTCAGAATGTACCATTTAGATTTTGGAGGACATGCTTAGAGCTTGTGTCCTTGATTTTAAGGGGCCTTGGGAAAGGCACTTACCATTGATTGAGTTTGCTTACAACAATAGTCACCAAGCTAGTATTGGAAGGCACCATTTGAGGCCTTGTATGGCCAACCTTGCAGATCACCGATTTGTTGGGCCGAAGTGGGTGATGCACCGTTACTGGGTCCGGAAATTATTAAAGAGACAACTGAGAAAGTTGTTCTCATTCGAAAGAGGTTAGCTACGGCCCAAAGCTGACAAAAGAGTTATGCTGATAAGAGGAGACGACCTTTATCTTTTGAAGTTGGTGACCATGTGTTTCTAAAAATCTCACCAAGGCGGGGTTTGATGAGATTTGGTAAGAGTGGTAAATTATCTCCAAGGTTCATTGGGCCTTTTGAGATCTTAGACCGAATTGGGGAAATGGCATACCGGTTAACTTTACCACCACAACTTTCAAGAGTTCACAACGTATTTCATGTATCTATGCTTAGGAAGTATGAACCCGACCCTTCTCATGTTCTTGATTGGGTTGACTTGGAGGTAGATGAGGATGCCTCTTACAAAGAACAACTGGTTCAAATATTAGATACCCGGGAGCAAGTTTTACAGGACAAAACTATACCGTTGGTAAAGGTGTTGTGGAGACACCATGGGGTTGAAAAAGCAACATGGGAACGAGAGGTGGAAGTCCGCTCCAAATATCCGGATTTGTTTGAAAATACTTAAGTTGCTTTTCTTTGTAATATTCCCTAGTGTTGAGGGAAATGTATTTAAAGTTGTTAACCACATGTTGATATGTGCGTTGTTATTTTAAGCATAAGGTTGTTGAGAGTTGCCATTACTTTTTAGAAAATTTCATGTTTATGCATATTTGGGAGGTTGTTGTTAATGAGATAACCATGGTGGAAATTGTGGAATTTGGTTGAGAGTTAGTATTGTGCTTTGAAAATGAAATAACGTGGCTTTGATCGCTAGAAACCCCTTTGTTTGGGTAGTTTGATTTAAAATTTCGAGGATGAAATTCTTTAAGGGGGGAAGGTTGTAGCGATCCCGGTTTCGATCCTTCTTTCAAGTTTTGCCACTTCGACTGGGCCGGTCAGGGATCGAGCTGCCCGGTCAGCTCACGGGGATCCAGGAGGGAGCACCTTTGGCGGGTCCAAGGGCAGCGCCTTGGCGAGGTCGAGGGGCAGTGCCCCCGGAGCAAAAATACAAAATGCATTCGAAGTTGCTTGTCCGCTCGAGCGGAGAATGTTTGGTTCCAAAAGTTTGACCTATCTGCAAAAGTACTGGGAAGGTGTATTCGACGCTCGAGCAAGGCTTTCCACGCTGGAGCGGACCATGTTATATCAGTTCGTGAATCTGATATTTCATATCACTTTTGTATTCTCTCTCTCTCTCTAAAAACATTTCCTCTCCCTTCTCTGTACTTTTCCCTACGCCAAATTGGATCAAAACCTTGATTTCTCAAGATCCATTAGAGTTCTGCCATAGGTTCTTCATCAAAGTTGGTTAACTTCTCGAGGGCTTTGTTGTGTGCGGTGAAGATCAATTTTTGACACCGTTGATTTTGGGGGTTTCATCTCACTTCTTCTTTCAAAACTTGAGGTAGGGATTTTCTTAGAGTTATATATATATTTTTGCAAGATAGCTTTGAAAATTGATTGTTGATTCAAGAAGTTGAGCGATTTTGAAAGTGGGTTTGTTTCTTGTTCTTTTAAAATGATCTTATGGGTTTTGATCTTCGTTGATTGAAGAAAAGATGATTTTGGAAAGTTTTCTTTCAAAATATTTGAGTTGTATGGTTTTGGTGAGAAAACCTAGAATTTTGGGGGGGGTTTAGAGATTGAAAATCCATAAATGATATTGTTATATTTATTTTATGTGTCAAAATAAATGGATGTTTGGAAATTTTCTTATTTATATTTATATAAATGATGAATTTCAGGGAATATGAGAATTATTGTTCATTTTGGAAATTATTGTTCAAAACGTTGAAATAGTCTTGAAATGACTAATTGTTGAGGATACTTGAGAAGAGAAAATTGTGTTATTCCTTGGATGATGAATTGGAATAAAAGTATTTATATTCGTCTTGTGTTATTGGCATATCAATTCATTTGATTACATTAAACTTTGAAAGTTGATTTGAAAACTTGCATTGAGAAAAGAATGTTGATAAACAAGTTTTCATGGAATGGTTTTGAGGTAAATATGTTGGTAAGTCTTGATAGGTGGTGTAGATGATATTGAATAAGTTGGCCTGAGAGTCTAGGGTGAAAGACCGAAAACCCGCGTGGATAGGTGTCAAGCCTTCCGATTAATACCGGTAAAAATGACAAATTGGTAGTATTTGTATAGTCTACTTACAGACACCGACCTAGGGATTACCAAAGTCGTATTTACCGCTCTTGAAATGAATTGTTAAGTTTTGAAGAATTGAAATTGCATGACATCATTGAGCATGAGGGTTTTCAAAGATGAAGATGTGATTTTCTTTCAAAAGAGTATAGCATGGCATGTGCATTTCATCTCTTGAGACTTGTATAAAATGTATATACTTTGTTAAGGATTTCTTACTGGGCTTTATGCTCACCCTACGGGATTTTTGTGCAAGAAAAGATATGGTGATGCCACCTAACTAAAGGCGAGAAAATGTGTGTTAAGAGTACGAGACTCTATGTGTAAACCAAGGGCTGTATATGTGTGGGTTTGAATAACTGTTTTGTATAACCAGGCTCAAGCCTTAGAAACTTGTAAACCCTTGAGGGTATTTATTTGTTTATTTACTTGTTGTTGGATTAATGTATTGTTGTATGAAGAACTATTGTATCATGTGATGTAAGTTTGGAGATTTATATTCGGTTTTCCTTGAAAGAGCCATGATTGTTGTATTATCATTTGGGATGAAAATTTGGGGCGTTACACTTATTTTAGTTTCATATTAATTTTGTTATAATCTCGCATGTTCTGTCTTATATTTGTTTTCTTATTTTAGTTTCATATTAGTTTTGTTATAATCTTGCATATTCTATCTTATATTTTGTTTACTTGTTTTTGGTTCATGTTAGTTTTGTTGTAATCTTACATGTTCTATCTTATATTTGTTTTCTTGTTTTAGGTTCATAGTAGTTGTGTTGTCATATTGCATTTCCTAGCTTATATTTATCTTCTTGTATTAGTTTCATGTTAGTTTTGTTGTATATTGCATATTCTATCTTATATTTGTTTTCTTGTTTGAGGTTCATGTTAGTTTTGTTGTAATTTTACACTTTCTATTTTATATTTGTTTTCTTATTTTAATCTTAGTTGAGCCACCTACATATTTCTTGTTTGTTCCTTTTTCTTGGTTTTGCAACAAGATAAGTTTTACTAGGCCTAATTGGAGGCCAACCAGTTAGCTTCTTTTGGACAAGACGGTATTGTCTTCCAATGTTAACCAACATTCGGTGGCTTCCAAGGCATATGAAGCTTTTTCTTTTGTTTATTTTATTTTGAGTGTTTTGTGAGGTTTTTTATTTTGTTGTAATATTCTCCTCATCCTTCTCTACTTTGGTTTGTAATTATTCTTTCAAGTGTTGTAATAATTCCCCGCCTCGCCTTTTTCTATCCTGTTCTTTTGCTTTCTTTCTTTATTTGTGAATATGCATCATATTTTGTTTTTCATTACATCCATGCTTTGCATCCATGTTTCATGCATCTTGATTTGGCTAAGTTTGCATTTGTGGATTTAATCAATTCCTATGTGATTATGTGCGCTACCTCATGTTCTTAAGATGATTCATATGTCATATCTTATAAGCTGAATCTTTAGTTGCATCTCATGAGTGAATTGCATTAGGATTTTGTATAAGATCATGCATGTTTTACTAACTTTGTTTTGTAGTTGTTCGCAGGACGTCAGTAAATATATAAGTTTTTACGCTTTAGCATCCCTGTAGACGCGCCCGTGGGCTTCACTCTACAGTTCGGACTCCCCTGTTTGTGTGTTGCGGTTCGTAGTCTGAACCAAAGAGTCCACCTCTGGCAAATCGTTTTGAGAAAAACAGATTTTTGAAAAGTAGTGCCAAACATGGACTGCTTTGCCAGATTACAAAGTCGCCACCTAAATATTTTTAAAAATGGGAAATTTAGGAAACCCTGACTCGGTGCCGAAGGCCACGTGTCCGTCATCACCAAATGTCTCGGCTCGGGAGCTTGGGTACGATCGGGGAAGGTCAGCTATGAGCACCCCCTTTCGCCCGGTCTGAAGACCGGCCTCTACTAACCGTGATATCCAATTGTGAAAACATTATGTGCTCTTATCCCAATTATTATCCTAGAATTACTATGTTATGCGCACAGCAAACAAGTATAGACTGGATTGCCTAATTTGGACATAAACACTGCATATCCGTTTTGTCTCGACAAACGTGTTGGTTTTTGCTACTCGAAAGTAGGCTAAAATACGGATTTCAATGAGTTATTCCAACCCACGCAATCCAACCTCCACCCACAGGCATTCAAACAGTAATATCACATAAGCATTTAGCCGCATGGCAAGCATACTGTCATGTTAACATTCACACGCATGCGAAGTGCTAAAGTATAAAAACTTACATCGTACTCCGTGCCAAAAACAAATAACCCGGTTAGCAAACATGCATGACCTAGTTCATGTTAAATGGCTAATGCATCGCATACGGAATGTAATCTAGACAGGCTCGGCTATCCTAAGCATGGCACATGAAATGCAACAACTATCACGTATTCAATTTGGAATTGAAAGTACGATGCAGTTTGTATGATGTACCGAGCCCGATGTATGCAAACAAATGCATGGATGCACACATGCATTGCATAAGGTATGCTGAAATAGACGTGCCCTAATCTACCATCGTAAGCAGGTAAATAAAAGGGAGAAAGAAATGGGGATTGGAAGACATACACACACTCACACACCCTTATTACAAATTCGCCCTCACTCGGAGGGACCAAAATAATAATACAAATAATTAACTACGCAAGCTAATTAATTATTACAAATTCACTAACTTAATTAGACAAATAATTAATCTAATTAAACAGTAAATGCCTCGGGAGGAGGGCCCAAATGCGTCGCGCGCCCGGGATTCGCTCAGAATCGCACTGTCATGCAAGTGTGCCTCTGTTTTCCCTGCTATCCTCCTCTGAAAATTGCCAAAGTCCCAGGAGTACCTCTCAGGGAACTGGGGAGTACCACCGGCTGGGGTACAACACCACCGGCTGAAGGAGGAGGCCACCGCACAAAATGAAGTTATCGGCTGGAAATTGATGGCCGGTCGGCACTAAAAAGTGCCGGTCGGCACAAAATGCCTGCAAAACCTGCAACTCACAGCAGCAGAGGGCAACAAAATGCATGGCAATGTGATTCAAAGCATGTATGCACCAAACACAATCCTTATCATATTTTTGACTCAAAGGGGGGTGTGCCTCGGTTCTCGGACCACCAATCACGCATTTCCATGCATGATGGCCCAAAGAACCGAGAGTGCAATTTTAATTTCAAATGCATGCAATGCAATCAAGCAAACAAGGGTGCCAAACCTCTATCATACTTCACTTCAAGAGGCCTAACATGCATGCGAATGTGATGCAACCTTAAACATGTTATCTATCATGCAAAGTGAACAATGTGATGCACTTATGCAAGGCATACAAGCAAGCATGCAAACCAACGGGGGATGGACTAGGAATAAGAATTAGGCCACCCTAAAAGGCCCAAAATCAGTGGCCAAAATGCCTAGAATTGGGGGCTAAACACACACACACAAATGCACATGTTGAGGTACCAAACCCAAGGCATAAATAGGCAACATTCAAGCACACTTAAAGAGACCAAACATGGGCTAAAAGCATGCATGGAAAGCTCTGGAATTCATGTCAAACATGATGCCAAATCATGCAATAAAGCATGCCAAACAAAGCATGCAAATGGTCTAGGCTTAATACAAGTCAATGGGGCATTGAACCACACCTATGCAAGGCAATTATGGCATGCATTAATCAACCCTAAACAGACTTTTAGCATGTCAAATTAGGCCCAAAGGACCACTTAGATGGCATCTAAGAGGCATGAAATCTAAGGCATGCAACAAGGCCTAAACATGGGGCATGCAACACAAGCTTAAGAAGTCACAAAGAAGCATGCAATGTAAACATACAAGCACCTCTAGGGGACTGAAATAGCACATGAAATGGTTCCAAACCATCAAAAACTATGCAAGTAAAGCATGCTACACATCCATGCTCTTAAGGCCAACAAGCCAAATGCAAAGAGGCTATATTAAACATGCTAAGATTGACCAAAATACTTATGGACAGACCTAAAACATGATAATATGAGCACATATTCTTCATAAACACAAGCCTAAAACATGCTAGAAATGGAGGCATACAACCTAAGCATGTTAAGGCATAAAGAGGCATTACAAGGCAACTACGCTAAGCATGCACAAGGGGCCTAAACCAACTTGAAATCATGTTATAACATGGTAATATAAGCATGGAAAACAAGTCAAACATGCTCAACACACACTCAAGCATGAAGCTCCATAAGGAAGTAAAATTTGCCCTTTTCAAGGACATCAAGGAGAGGGGGTGGCCCTCCCCTTTCTAGGACTTTAAGGCACCATCTCCACCACTGAAATCCCTCAAGATTTCAGTGGTGGAAAGGTCCAAGCACACAAGTCCCGGATCTCTCCAAAATAGCACAAAAATGAGCCCTTTTCAAGGCCTAAAGGGGGTCAAACTCCCCCAAACCACAAAACACTCTTAATAAACAATAAAGAGGGTTAAAATCAGAACTCTTTTGTGTTATAGATCAAGCACAAAAACTGTTTTAAACTAGGCAAAAGTGGAGTGCAAAAATGGGGTAAATAAAGTAAGTTCTTACCCTTGATGATCAACTTCACAAAGGTTGAAGTGGTTGGTTCCTTGAGCTCCAAACCAGCCAAGAACACCAAGAACAAGCCCTTAGCACTTCGATTCCAAGAGGAAGGTGAAACACTAGGTGTTGATGTGCAATAGTAAGGCACAAACACCTAGTGTACAAAACAAGAAAGAAAGAGAGAGATAGGATAGATACACAAAATCTAACCTAAAACCAGAGCTTCTCCCTCTCCTAAAATGTCTAACTCTCCAAATCTTCTCTCTTGAGCCAAGAGAAGAGCCCTCTTTTGTATAGGCATGAAAACTTACAAGTTAAGCAAGCCTAAAGGCTCATCCCTCCATACACGTGTATGGAGGGGAGCAAAAAGTGATACAGCTGTCTAAAAATATCTGATAAAGCAGCTACACAACAGTCGGCAGGGCAAAATGGTCATTTTGCCAAAAAGAGTGCCGACCGGCACAAAATAGTGCCGACCGGCACAATATAGTGCCGGTGTCCACACCAGCCAGCCGGTGGCCTCTAGCCACAGCCGGTGGTATGTGGGGATGCCTCACAAAGCATTCCCTGCCCTCCCAAGGCAAAACACAAGTGTTTGGTGCAAAACCAAACACCAAACGGTCGAGTTCGGAAGTCCTGAGGCAAGGCGCGCGAGCCGAGAACTCCGGGAACTCCAAACGAACACAAACATGGATAATCACCGAGTGTTCCAACGGTGACGTCCAAGTCTTGAGGACGGTCAAAAATGGGGTGTCTACAGTTGCCCCTCTTTGACAGAACTCGAAAGTCATAACAATGACGGGAGTGAATGTCAAAGCCCAGAGACGACCCATTTTTGACAAGGCCGAAGACTTGGACAAACATACCAAGCGCAAATGGTTGAACTCGTAAGCTGCCTACGTATCCCTTAGGGAATCAAACCAGCGTAGTTCAAGCAGAAGGCACACATGCCAAGGATAAGATATGCGCCCGTAGGCAGGGGCAAGATGCAACTGATGATGCAAAAAGGCCGAGCATAACTTATGATCATGCAAAGAAAGCTGTAATGAAGCACACATGCGACAGTTATAAGCTAGCATGCACCAATCTACACTACAATGCAGAAAGGATGTAAGAGAATTATGCAATTCTCAAAACGTCTCACGCGGAGGATACAATACCTTTGCGGCTCGTCCGGTTGCACCGGCCTCAAATGAGCCGTACATACAATATCGTGCCTGAAAAGAAAGCAAACTTAACAGGTACAATATTGTTAGCAACATGCATGACATATGCAATGCGAATGCTAAATAATATGCAAAATATACAAAACTATGTATAAATAATGCAACTAATATGCAATGCAATTGAAACTATATGCACACTACGTGCAGGGCAATTGAATCATGATTCAATCATGAGCGGTCCGGAACCACACGAATGTCAAATAGATTGATGGAGGTGACAAGTCCGTCTCCCATAGAACGATGTCTGATCTATGAGTACTTCGCACGGACACAAGAACAAGTATTAGGTGAAATGACATAAGTGGGGAAACGACCCGCTGAGGAGAGAATAATGATCCTAATGCTGGATGCAATAATTACACTACAATGCAATGGAAATGGATACAATGGATATGGCACGCGGGCCAAACCAAATCTTGCCTAGGAAAGGCATGTACGCATACGAACCATGTCTAACACAGAAACGGTGCCGCTACCCTCAAGGCTTGGACACAAAAGCTCGACAACTGTGTTTTGACACGAAAAATATGGGCACATACTAGACCAAGCTCAACAAGGAAGGGCGCAAGCCATAGATGGAGGTGATGCAATGAAATGCATGCAAGCTACAATGCAATGGAAATGGATACAATGGATATGGCACGCGGACCAAACCAAATCTTGCCTAGGAAAGGCACGCACACATACGAACCATGTCTAACACAGAAACGGTGCCGCTACCCTCAAGGCTCGGACACAAAAGCTCGACAACTGTGTTTTGACACGAAAAATATGGGCACATACCAGACCAAGCTCAAAGGAAGGGCGCAAGCCATAGATGGAGGTGATGCAATGAAATGCATGCAAGCTACAATGCAATGGATATGGATACAAGGGATATGGCACGCGGACCAAACCAAATCTTGCCTAGGAAGGCACGCACACATACAAACCATGTCTAACACAGAAACGGTGCCACTACCCTCAAGGCTCGGACACAAAAGCTCGACAACTGTGTTTTGACACGAAAAATATGGGCACATACCAGACCAAGCTCAACAAGGAAGGGCGCAAGCCATAAATGGAGGGAGATGCAATGGATGCATGGATACAGAAAATGCATGACAAATGCACTATACTACAATGAAATGCATGACATATGCATGTGTTGTGTTTTGTTTTTTTTTTTTTTTCTTTTTGAAAATGCATGACATATGCAGTAATTACAAATGATGCATGACAATGCAGTATGATGCAATGACTATGATTGCAGCTTTCCCTATCTTACCAACAGGGCGATATACTAGGTTGGTTCAGTATCCAGAATCGAGGCGTAAACACGCCGCCTCAACCTATGGGGCTTCCATACAGATTTCAAGCCGAGGGTACACCCCCTGGGTATTTAAACCAGACTTTAGTCTCGGAAATTCCGAACCTTTGCGTTCTAGGCATAAGCCGTTCGAACTCTAGTTTTCACCGTCCCAGTTGGTCTTCTAGGAACTCACCGCGAACACAGGCAGGTGGCTTTGCCAGACCACCGAAAGTCGTTCGGGCACGACAAACACCAAAGGAATTGCACCTTCAGAGGATTTAAGGTCTCCTAGACCGTGCGCGTTTAAGGTCTCGCCAGACCAGGGGGCAACGATTACACAACACTTTAAGTGAGTGTGATGCGAATGAGACACGCATGCGGATGCAAATAGGGCAAACGAGACGCGCGTGCAATGAGGTGCGCGTGCCTCAAAGGATGGAAAATGAAGTGCAATGAGGTACGCGTGCCTCAAGGATGGAAAATGGAGTGCAATGAGGTACGCGTGCCTCAAGGAGATGCAGAACAATGCGAGTGCGATACGCATGCCGCACGAAACGTAAATCAAGGCATGATGTGCGAGGCAATGTATGTATTGAGGTACATGACAATGCGTGAAAATGCTTGTAATAAAATGCATGATAATGCATGATGGTGTAATGCAACGCACCGATCAGTGTGATGAATGTATGCAACGCACACGGGGTAACTTTGAATCTTGTAAAAGACAAAAGGATACGAAAGGATACAATCCTTGCTTGAATCTCAGTGCCACGCACAGAAGACACGGTCCGAGGTCAAAACGGAGGCCGGTTGAGCATCGGGGATGCACTTTCTTGCATTTTTTGAGCTATGAAGACCCAAAACCCCTTACTTTGCCTAAACAAGACCTTGGGAACACACCACCGGCTGGGTAGGGTGGTCACCGGCTGGCCACCGGCTGCAGAAACAATTCACCGGCACAATATTGTGCCGACCGGCACAAAACAGTGCCGACCGGCCAAAAGTGCTGATCGGGGGCAGAACTGCCATTTCACCTCGGGCTTTTTAAAATAGGTCTTGAAACCCTATTTTTTCATTTCTTATACCGCCGAAATCCTTCACTCTCTCTCTCTAGAGCCTTGTTCTCTCGATTTTTCGTCGATTTCTCCGTGTCTTCGCACCATTTCACCGTCGGATTCGCGATATTCTTCGCGTTTCGGACATTTCCAACCGATCGAAATCTCATTTCGGGGTTTCCTTTGCTATTTTCGCCTTTTGGACTTGTTCCCTCAATTTTCTCTACACTCCGTGTACTTTCATCTTCCGGCCCTTTCGGCCATTTCCGACCCGCTCGGGGTTGACCTTCTCAGTTGACTTTTCATATTCCGGCTTTTTTGGCCATTTTCTGACCACCATTACTATGGCAGACGATATTCCACACGTCGGGACTCCCCGGACCACGAGATGGATCCCGGGGTCGAGCTCCTTCCTCTGAGCGAGCGCCCATTCGATCCGGCGACCTATCGCCCGACTATTCATGTGCTACCACCAGACGGACTCCGCTACTTCCGCAGCTTTGACAGGGCTCTGGACCCGGAGCTCCTCCTGCGCGAGCCGCTCGCACTATCCTTTGGCGCTTCCGAGGTAACATCTTTTCTCTATTTTACTTTCTGCAATGTAGAACCGTAAACTGTCAACTGCCATAGCTGATTACAACCCTTAGCTCTGATACACTGTACTGTAGCTGATCGTAGACAAACTTACAACTAATATCTGTTTGAGACGAACACATGTACACACACTGCGCTAGCCTCAAGCACTCAAACACGCGGCACACACCGTACTTCACTGCAAATTCACCGACACCCGGTAACTTCTTGAATCTGAAAACATGTTGTATGCTATATTTACCCTGAACCATACAAGACACGTTGATACATTATACGTTGTAGTTCGCCTACTGGCATACTGCACTCCAATATCTGCTTGAATCTGAAAAATGTGCACACATGCACCATATCTGTATGCTGGGCCCCACAAGCACAACTAACACATCATAGGCCGCGGTCCACAAACTAGTATGCTGAAACCTGACATTTGCCTGAATCTAAAAAATTGCGCACACATGCACCACATCTGTATGCTTCCTGGAACTATATTCTGAATATTTGCTTTGCAATTACTGCTTTTGATTACAGGGAGACTCCCATACCGTCCGCGGGTATGGGAACATTGCTGCTCGCGAGTGGTACGGCGAGCTTCCAGACGCGGTTCGCCATATCGTCGATGAGGCGGGTTTTGGCTCCTTCTGCCGGGGACTCTCTAGGCTCACTGTTTGCAGGCCTCTTCTTGCCGCTTTGGCAGAGAGATGGTGGGACACCACCGATTCATTTCACTTATCAGCGACTGGGGACATGACGATGACCCCTTACGACTTCTCGATGCTCACTGGCATCGGGGTCGGGGGTGATCCGATCCCTTTTGACACTGATATGGATGAGTGGACCGCCGCTCAGATCCACTTACTTGGCGCGGTGCCACCTCTTGCTCGTCCGGGATTTGTTCGCTATTCCTGGTTCGAGGTGCAGTTTCGGGTCCAGTCCGCACTTATTGATGCAGCCCCGATGACCCCAGAGGCCGTGGATCAGTATGCACGCGGCTTCTTGATGTTTCTATTTGGGACGACTCTCTTCGCCGACCGGGCGAACACAGTGCCCCTCTGTCTCCTCAGTGCACTGGTGGATGTCCGAGATCTTTTGCGTTATGATTGGGGCGGCGCCGCTTTGGCCACTCTCTATGGCTACATGAGCTCAGTCTCCCGTGGCAGCGGGCAGTTGCTCGGAGGCTACTAGCGTGCTTGGGAGGTACATTTTCTTTTGCTGCTTTACATTTCTGCTTTACATTCTCTGTACTTTGCACACTGCGCACACTGTAGTCTGCTTTCCACGGATTGCATATTGTACACACGGCACACACATACTCTGCTTTACACTGACTGTACACTGTTCACACTGCACACTCTGTTCAATACACTGCGCAACACACGGTTTTCTTATTTCTGCTTTATTCTGTATTCTGCCTTCTGATAGTCATACCGACATCTGTTTTGCATTGTGGGTCTATGCCTACTTTCCCAGGCTGGAGCCAGTGCCGGAGATGGAGACCCCTCTGGTCGTTCCTTTTTCCCGCCGCTACGATGGGAGGTGCACTCGGAGGCCCCGAGACACATTCAGCTTCTTCCGCCGATACTTCGACACCATCACCCCTGCAGAGGTATGTTTTACTTGTAGTTCATTTAAGCTTCGCTTTTTCACTGTGTACTTTCAATGCCAGTAGATAACAAACTAAATTTCGATTGCAGATCACCTGGCAGTCGTGGGCTGCATTGCCTGCGGTGATGAGGGATCGTTTTGCCGGCGCCATCGAGACCTCACGTTACCGGATTTTGCTGGAGGGCCCGGTCTGTCGGGCTTGGTACCTTGGCGAGCGCTTCTTGCGTCAGACATCAGCCGTACCTGAGCAGATAGTCCCGGAGCATCCTCCCGAACGCATGCGGGACACGGAGAGATTTACTACTGATCAGATGGTGGACTACACCCTCGGCTGGGAGGCGGATGGTTTCAGAGGCGAGGGCGACTATTCTGAGTACGTCCGGACCTTTATTATGCGGCCTCTGAGTGGTGGCCGGCGAGCTGAGAGAGAGAGACCTGCAGCACCGGCAGCTAGGGCAGAGGTGGGAGCAGGAGCGGGATCGTCACAGAGAGCTCGAGCTCGCGGCAGGAGGGGAGTGCAGAGGGGACGAGGGACGGGCTGGCCCGCTCTGCCTACCATGTTGACTTATAGGGAGCAGAGTGGGGAGACCTACCAGATCCCTTTTGCTCCTCCTCCAGCTGGTCATGAGTTGGCCGGCATTCCCGACTTGCCTCCGGTATGTATTACTTTATTTCTGCATCTTGCATTGTTATTTCATTTCAGTTCATTCAAATATCCCACAGAATACTGATGCATTTTAATACTTTTGCAGGCTTCCTCCGAGTATACCCGTCAGTCTGTGGAGCTGAATGCCTCCCTGATGGGGATGCTGCAGCGGACTCTCGACGCTTTGGCCGTCTACAGCCTGCCGGTATGTTCTTCTGACCACAGTCTCAAACCATACTCTGTTTCGCACAATCTGCTACACTGCACAAAAATCTGATAAACTGCTCACGGCTTTCATACACTGTACTTATACACTGCATCCTGCACTGATTCACTGTTCACAGCATTCACACACTGTACTCATACACTGCATTCTGTACTGATAAACTGCTCACGGCATTCACACACTGTACTTATACACTGCATTCTGTACTAATAAACTGCTCACGGCATTCACACACTGTACTCATACACTGCATTCTGTATTGATAAACTGCTCACGGCATTCACACACTGTACTCATACACTGCATTCTGTATTGATAAACTACTCACGGCTTTCACACACTGTACTCATACACTGCATTCTGTATTGATAAACTGCTCACGGCATTCACACACTGTACTCATACACTGCATTCTGTATTGATAAACTGCTCACGGCATTCACACACTGTACTCATACACTGCATTCTGTATTGATAAACTGCTCACGGCATTCACACACTGTACTCATACACTGCATTCTGTATTGATAAACTGCTCACAGTTTTCTGATGTGTTTGTTCTTTGTATTTTCAGCCTCCTTTCCCGATCCCTCCAGTGGGTGGCGCTGCTCCAGCTGGGCCTCCCCTCTCTACTCGGGATGGCAGGATATTCCCTCGCACAGAGGGGGACGTGGTCACGTGGGGAGCAGCTCACATGAGCTCCAGTTCGGAGATGGTGAGTCGGAGGCGGGGACGGAGTCATTTGCGGAGGAGGCCGGGACAGCTCGGGTTCGGGCTCCGACAGTGACAGCTCCGACGATGCTCCTGTGCTTTTGCCCAGGAAGAGGGCGAGGACTGATCCTCAGGCATGAGGCCTGCTGCTGATGATGATGATTTGCTGCTTCTTTTCTTATTTCTTTTCTTGTACTTTTCTCTTTTTTGTAGATAGAGTACTTTGTACTGCCACCGGCAGATTTTGCTTTCTTCAAAAGTTGTACTTTGAAAGAGATTATATAAAACAAACTTTTGTCTGAAAAGTGTTTTATTTACATATCTCATACTTCACACTGCATTGCATCATATTACACCTCAATGTAACGAAATTTGATTTGTTGTCTGAAAATGGAGCATTTGCACTGTAATAATCGGATAACCAACCAACTAACAGCAAACAACTCATACAAACTGCTGCTCAAACTGAACACAGCTCACATTCCGCTGGGGATTAATCTGCATACAGCCCATAACCCAACACTTGGTCCATTCCGCATACGGCAAACTTTGAACAAACAGCCCAATCTGACAAGCCGGATCACGGCAGGCGGAACTGACTGAAATTGAAACACACTCGGATGTCCCAAATTTTCCATTTCTTCTCTTACCTCGCATGGATGTAGAGAATGGCACGGCATTCTGAGCACAGACGATTTTGAGGTAAAGAGAGGCTTTTAACCTGGGTATCGAGCCTACAACTGGACACCGCCGGAGAACTCAAGTACAGAAAGTAAAAGGCACACGACCTAAACACAACGAGACACACTCGGAAAGGACTCAAAACTAAGTTGAGACTAACAAACCAAAAGACACGACACGGACGTGTTTGAAAACAAAAGATCTTGAGGAGCCAATTCTTCCGGGCAGGTTTCTCACCCTCTCTGATTTATGATTCTCGCATCACTCGGCCCTCGAGCTCGGTTTTTCTCACAAGACCTCCTTCTCACTTTTCTCTCGGCTTACACCTCTCTATTCTTTATTCTCTCATTTTCCATCCCTCCCCTGAGTGGTTGATAAATGAATAGGAAGCGGCGGATTCATTCCCGATACAGCTACTCGCGGCTATTTCTTCTGGTAGATAGAGAGCCCTTTCTGGCGATGCGTGCTGACGGTGGGGGGAAGACAGATACCTGGCTCAACTGTGCCCCTAGTTCATTACTCTGACCATTCTTTGTTTTCTTTCTAAAACAGTTTTGATCAAAAATGAACGCCAGATTGGCGTGCTTGGGCAATTTTTGATTTGAAAATCATGCAAGTCAGGTTGCAAGCACTGAAAGTTTTCCTTTTGGGTCCAAAATAGTCCAATTTTGGAAAATGGAATTGTTTTCGAGAAAATAGTCAACCTCAGTAAAAATTTTCAAAAAAATTATTTTCGCAAACGGTCATGCTCAACGACAGAACCACCCTCGAGATCGCAACCTCGGATCGAAGGAAAATTGCCCCTTGCTTGAATGGACGCATGGCAACGGAAAGTTGCCCCTAGTTTGGGCGCAGCTTACGGCAGCACGTGGCAACGGAAAGTTGCCCCTAGTTTGGACAATGTAGCATGCATTTAACGATTGATCACGACCAGGCTCTCGGACACGGAGAGGACGAAGACCACAAACAATATATGGACACAGTCACCTTGAAGGCGTTGGTGGCTGGGTTTGAGGAGGAAATTGATCACGTAGCTCCAGTCGTTGCAACCGAGATATCGGATTCGGAGAAGCATGGGTAATCAAAACCATTACATGACTGAGACGCTATGGAAGCGTTGGGGCTGGACTTCAGGATGAAGTTGCCTACGTATCCCAAACATGGGAATCAAGCCTTACGTAGTTCCGGTTAAGGTACTCGGGTATTTAACCTTCACTTTTAGGCTCTTACTTTTGCCAAGGCGCCCAATGCGGGTTTTCGACCTTGCGAGCTATTTCTTCTTTCTTTTTCTTCTTTTTCTTTTGTATTTTCATTTTTTATTTCTTTTGCTATACATATTTTCTCTTTTTTTTGTATTTTTCTTCTTCTTTTCCTTTGCTCTAACTTTTGCCTGGACCGCCCTTCCGGGTTTTCGGCCCAGCGAGCCTCTCAAAGGGTAAAAGCGTAGCTTTGTCCATGCCAAATGGTTTTGAGATTGAAGCCTCCCCTCTTCCGGGAGAATGACTGTTGCAGTGCTTTGCAGGAGATTCCATCATGATTGCTTTGCAAACTTCTTTTGGTGAAATCTAATCTTTTGCTCCGATTACGGTGCCTCTTGATCGAGGGCTGCTTCGAGTCTGGCCTCACGGCCTTGCATTGATAACTAAATTCTGGATGCCGGTCCCAGGTTTGGAAAATGAAGGGTCGAGTTACGAGGCTGAGAGCGATCCTAAGCTGCGCAATCTCGAGAGCAATTCCACACAGGTCTTCGCAGAACTGCGCAAAACATTTTGTTTTTGAAAGTTTTTAAGGAGGCGACGAATCGCTCGTACCGAAGACAGTGTGGAACCAGTCTGGATTAAGCCAGGGTCCTTCTCAGTGCTCACGCTAACAAGCATGATTTGAATCATTAAGGGCTTAGCATGCCTCTCTTTCTTTCAAAATGATCAAAACTTTGTAAAACCCGAGGAATTCCTTCCTCTTCGTTTTCACCGCAGTGCTTAAAAGGTTTTGCAAAACTTAGGTCAAAGCAATAATTTTTAAGGTACAAAAGAGCAGGTGGAATGCGCTGTCACCCCATTCGAATTCTCTGGCACAACTAGCCCAACACAATCAATAAACATGGAAACACGGTAGCCACGGCTTTTCATTCAGGTTCCCCGGATGCAAATTGGCTCCAGCAGAGGCAGACCCAAAAAGAAAGCAAAAAGAAGTAATTACAAACAAACGGTGCTTGAGGCAACAACCCCGAAGTCACCTTGTATTCTATACAAAGAGGGACTGACTCATTACAATTAGACAGACCCTTAAGCAAAAGGACTGACTCAAAACAATGAGACAGACTCAAACAAGACAAAAGACTGACTCGACACCCAAGTCAGAACGTGCAAAACCAAGATTCACGGATGCCCAAAAATGCGTGCCAAACGCCACATCCAAAAATGTACCAAGCACTGCCCGCAGGCGGTTCATCTGCTGATTATATACTCACAGTATCTGTGTCCTCCGTATCTGTGTCCTCGTATTCCAAGAACTCTGTAGTGATTGATTTGGCCGAGGGCGGGAGGATAATCTTGTTATCAATCAAATCTTGTACCTCGTGACGGAGGCGGAAGTAGTTATCAGTAGCAT